>NQII01006850.1:76971-137586 GCA_002778355.1 Clitarchus hookeri | reverse complement strand
AATATTGAAATAATATTGTACAAACATAATGTTAAATAAACCTCTTTTATAAAGCGTTAATTTTACAACTCTTATCAATATCTTATTACGTCCCTATATGGCCACTGAGAATAAATATTAACACAATTTCAAAATCATAACAACCGCTTCCCGTGGACTGGCCGGTCGTGCGAGCGAGGGAAAACGAGAGTGCTCAGATAGTATCCTGTAAATCGGCTGGCGATTCACAAAGGAAAGCCACCACGTGGCACCGCGATAAGCCTGTCACGACTCACCCGCTCCTGACCTCAGAGAATTGTACTTCTGTAGTTGTCTGNTCACAAAGGAAAGCCACCACGTGGCACCGCGATAAGCCTGTCACGACTCACCCGCTCCTGACCTCAGAGAATTGTACTTCTGTAGTTGTCTGTGAAATAATTTTCTGGTCCGTTGCACATGCCTCTCTCAGCGAGACTCGAGGTGCAGGGAACTTTCCAGATCGGGCTGCCGAGACTGTTTAAGCAGCGACGGGCCTCCGAGCGAACAGTCTGAGAATTTTCAGAGTTTCAGGGATTTCGCTTCATCAAGCGACAGGTGTGCGAATACAACGAAGCGACGAGCCGGCAGAGCGTCGAGTGGCGACGAGAGTGACCAGCGGGAGTGAAGTCTGCGGACTGCGAGCATCGGTGCAGTGAAGAGTGAGACTGGGGCGTGTGACTATCGAACTGTATGCGTGAGTGTAAGACATCTGTAGTGATGGCAGTAGACAGACTAAACATGTGTAGATAATAAGTGTGAATTAAGTGACTGTAGCCGATATAGATACATTGGGAAGGACGACATAAGGATTGGGATACACATTAAATATTGCACTCGCTAAGAATAAAAAGAGCAATAGCGGAGGTAGATAGTTTAATAATGTAAATAATAGTTTTGTGAATGTATTTAAAAACACATTTATTTCAATTATTTTATTAAGATCTCCTTTTCTGATGATTACAGATACGTCCCTCTGGTGTCTCGTAACATTATCATACTCAATAACATACATTTTGCAAAGAAGTGTAAGTAAATAAGTACAGCAGAAAATCATAAAAATTATTGTTTTGTAATAAATTCTTTTAATATTTTCTACTGACAGATTTATATGTGCATACTGAGTGGAAACCAGCTGATTCGACAGTACTCTAAACGGGGTTGCCTCTTGATCCCTGGAAACAAAAAGACACGAGCTGCATTCGTACGTGGACAGCAATGCGTCATGGCAGGAGCCACAACTCCGCAACGCAGGTGATAGAGGGTGGCCATAACGCACCGTGTTTTGTTTCAGCGCTGCCATGGCGGGCCGCGGTGACCAATAGGCCGTAATGAAGCGAGGTAATGCCGGCTCGCTGTAATGGGCCTGGGTACTGAATGCCCCCGCAGGAAGTATCTGTGTGCGGTCGCCGGCTCCTCGCTCCGAGAGAGGAGTGCGCGGAAAGCCGGCGNAACAGCGAGGGAAAGAGAAGGCGAGAGAGACGGAATGCGTGAAACGGAACGGGTAAAAGGTGAGCGAAAGAGGTCGGCGCATTAGGCAGAGAGACCAGCCACCCCCCCTGCGTACGCACGATACGGAATGAACCCATGGAGGGAGATATTCAGCACGTATTTCGCCTACCCCCTCTCACCTAACTCTTTTCAGTTGTTCCGCACAATGGCTGACGAAGTTCACCACCGATATTTTCCCCCTGCACGCTTCCTGACGGCGGCTATTAAACTGAGAGGCGGGACGAGCGAGAAATGGAATGTGCTGCCGAAAATAAAGTCAACTCTTACTGAATACCAGCCATATCAATAGAAAGGGAAAGGAGAAATACGCTTTTTTCAAAGTTCAGTACTACAAACTTGTTTATCCTATACTGTAGTTATTTCGCTTAAATTCTTGTAACGTAATTTCTGTCATTATTCACAACAAAATAATTCACAGTATTTTCAATGAATTTTTGTTTTACATAATAATATGTAATATTTAAGAGAAATAGTAACATTAAAGTTTTATGTGAAAAAACATTACACAAATGAAAGGGGAGAAACACTCCCGTTAGTTAAATAGCCCGCGTTCCTAGATGATATGTCAAAAAAAAATTTATATTAAATCTAACAGACAACTTCTATGGCATTCAGAAGACAAAAATCGCGCGATGGTGTCTTCCACGCTAGGCACGTTTGATTTTATTATTGTTATTTATTTTATTTAAAACCACTAACAACTTTCATCTCTGAAAGCAAAAGTCAGCTATGATTAGAGACGGCGGAAAACAGCATTTATGTGTTAATTTAATGTCATTTATTTTATGGTCTATAGCATTTATTAGCATTTTCTGTTTTACAGAGTAGTGTAAATTTAAAATATTGGAAAGGGGTTGGCAATTAGCCAATGAGAAGCAGGGTTGTGGTAATTCATCAATTAAATATATTGGAAGTTGGTGTAGAGGTGGTCGNGGCAATTAGCCAATGAGAAGCAGGGTTGTGGTAATTCATCAATTAAATATATTGGAAGTTGGTGTAGAGGTGGTCGTTCGTCTGTAGGTTTAGTACCTGTAGTATAAGCACTAGTCCCCATATGAACCCAAAATTATGGTACATTGTGGATAAAACAATGATATTTCATAAACAATTTCCAAAATTACTTAATTCGCTTACAAGCGATATGTGCAGACAAACCCCTGCATTAAAGCCACGGGACTGGATTGTGGCATGATCATTTGTGGACACAGAACTTTTTAGGATTGCAGCACGATACTGCAAACATTTCAAAATTAGACATTGTTTAAATGTGTTTCTAAGAAGTACCCATGCAACAGAGTTTGTTTGATGCATATTGCGTTTCAGCAAATTAAAGATTATCTTAAGAACGCAGGTAACTTTAAGTATAAAACGACANTTGTTTGATGCATATTGCGTTTCAGCAAATTAAAGATTATCTTAAGAACGCAGGTAACTTTAAGTATAAAACGACAGAACATTAGACAGCATATAACCTATATATGTCACTACTTACATACGCATGCTAATGCTGTTCTTTTCATTTATTGGTTCATTTTTTTCATAATTACCAAATGTATCCTTTAAAAAGAAACGTTTATAAAGAANTTGTTCTTTTCATTTATTGGTTCATTTTTTTCATAATTACCAAATGTATCCTTTAAAAAGAAACGTTTATAAAGAATGGTAATATAAATATTGCTAATTTAGAAGCATAATAGAACAGGGTGTCTGATGCCAAAACTTCCTGAACTTAATCAAAATAAACTTTTAAATAATAATAATAAGTGACTTTCCATGTAAATTCATGTGGTGTGGATGTTATAGCAAGTTGCAGTTAGAAAAAAAGTTTCTAAAAATTATTTAAGAATTATATACCTAAAACTATTTTCCACCATATCTAGAACGTCTATGAAAGTTTGGCTCCCTTGCAACTTGTTAAGAAGTTATTGGTTTTAAGAAAACATTTATCAAAATGGCTCGTTGAAAAAGAAATGCATAGATTTCCGGTAGATAATTTGCCCCCTGAGTTGACAGCATATTATCATTAACTATTGAGAGTTAATTTATTTCCACTTATTTCCACCACGAGCTTTCTCACAGTCATGTTTTTTGCAAGGTACCCGATTTTACTGCCTATTTTGTACTTACTTTGGATTTCACACTTTGTTCTGTGCTACGGATTTTCGAAGCACCTCTCAATTTTTGAGAAAAGGATTTAACTTTATTCCGCATGTCCTCAGCTGTCCTAATTGCTATTTATACATTAACCTTATTACGAAACTGACTGAAGGTCTTAAATCTGACACAGCAAACACGAACCTGTCGGCAAAGTGTCAGCATATTGTCGGTTCGATACTAGCACTATCGGTAACTGTCGGGTATTTATGACAGATGATATCCAGCTGTCAGTAACTTGATGTATTTTAATAACATATTTCTGGTCGCTTGGATAATGATGATGGCCCAGTTTATTATAAATGATAACAGATTAATATTACACTAAATACGACGGCCTGATAACTCACAGCCAACCATTAGCCGACATCTTACAAAATATTCTGGGCCGAATCTGACACAATAGCTTTGCGTAGTCAGTAGGGTAGCCATCATCTATTTAAATCTATCATATTATTGTTCTCAACAAGGCTCTTCAATACTATAAATATATTTTCTGATATATTTTTTCCGGGCTAACTATAGGAGAGTTTTGGAATTATGTAAGAAGTAAATGAAATAACGTCTGTTTTGAGACAGATTGTAAGCCATAAGGGTAATGAGAATGATTCAATGTATATTTTATAATAATATCTGGATATCGCCAAAATTACGCACACAAAACACACAATGAATAATATGTTTACATACATATATATAAGTATTATACTCAGCCATCACAGCCATGGTATTATTTTTTAACGGGGCGCTCTTAGCCATTACGGCCATTCCGCACCCCGGCCGCCCAGTTGGCGGGGGAGAGGGATCACGCCCTCTCAACGCAGACATGACCAGCGCTCACCCAAGTTGACCAAATCCGAAGCCCNAGAGGGATCACGCCCTCTCAACGCAGACATGACCAGCGCTCACCCAAGTTGACCAAATCCGAAGCCCCGATCTGATACATAAGATCGCACCGAGCATGTCCTACCACATGGCCTGAGATCCTAGTACTCACTCTGCCAAGCGTGGGGTCTAGCCGGAGCACTACCCACACCCCTAACGTCATCAGAGGACGCTACCGGTGCAGTGCCCTGCTCACCACCCGGCTCTTCAACAATAAAGGGAATCTCTCCGAGCCTCCTCCAGCATACGGAGTCAACCACTGCCAGCACGACTCCAACCTCTATTGATAAGTACACCAGTGAGAGCCACTGATGGGGCTCACCTGATCTTCCCGTGCTCCCACTTAATTTCCATGGCACTTATGAGTTTCCTGTATCCGACCGCCACGCCGAATCACTCCCGGAAGGGAGTTGCCTTGGGCTCTGAAGGGTTGTCTTCGTAATTTTCCGGAGAATCTGAAGTCCCAACAGGAACGCCCTTTTGTCATAACAGCCGTCGAACTCACCAAAGCCAACCTCAGAATGATCAACAGGCTGTCATCGGATACGACCATTACCATACATAGAATTTCTTCACCAGGAAATTCCTGTCTTGGGCTCCAATGGCCTGAATTCCAAGTGGTCTAACACCCCACCAAGTGGTCGGGCCTAGGTACTAACTATCGGCCCAAGTCATCATGGCAGATACCCCTATCCAGCCACTGGGAAGCTGGTATCCCATAGGGAACGGGCGGCGGAGCCCAATCTGTTTAAACGGGGGTAGTACGAGAAGCCTTGGGTCGCCATGGGTGTTGAGAGGCTATAAGAGACGCATCACTCATCCTTTCTGGAAGTCGGTACGGGGCCGGACTTGGCTACTATAGCATAGTACTGCCACACCACCGGCCTCCTTCCTCCCACCGGAGTGACCGTATAATCCTCACCCCATGTTTACATATAATAGGATCCATTGTCTGTACATACATTTTTGTAAAGAATGAAGAAATGTCCAAATGAAGGATAGGGACATCTGTATAATTTATGTGCCATCAAAAACTAATACAGCATTTCAAAGTTGTCATCGAAAAATTGCTAAGTATAATACATATATGTTCATTAAATTATTAAATTATTCCATCAGTGGTTATATAAACCCAAATTAAAAACACAGTATATATGTATATGTATATGTTGATAAAATAATACATATTGGTGTACAAAGATTTCTAGATTTTCAAATAAAAAATTATATACATTTAATGTTAATCATGAAAAATAAGTTAATTTTGAAAACATTTATGAAGCAGACTACATTATGCACGCATCAAATACCTGCGTACTTATGTTTTTGGTTGCTATATTTAAATTATAGTTATATTTACTTCAATATCTGCGATATTTTAAGTATAGTCCTACGAGTATTTTGGGAATTTCATATAAATTGGTCCAGTAATTTGGATACCTGGTAATGTAGTGATGGCAGCCTCTATAGCACCCAGTCTCAAAGGTAGCTTCTACATTAGTACAATATAAGAACTATAGACCACATGACAAACTCGGTAGTTTACCAAGTACCAAGTGCAGTATTCACGAGTTGGCAGCCGTGCATAAGTTGTCTTTTGCTTTTCCTGCAACACAAGCTGTCGAAGACGCGCGGCCACCTGGAGCCTGGAAAGAGCTAGCATCTCGTCTACAGCAGTGACTTCACGCTCACTAATAAGGCTTGGAATATTTCGCACTTGTAATATAAATTCTAGCAAAAATATATATTATGTCGGTCATGAGTATATACAGACACACAACATGTGAAACAACACACGGTAAAAATATTCTAAATATTAAACCCCCTAAAAAAAATTAAATTTTTTAACAATCTACATGAAAAAATACACATCACACGCAAGTTGACACGAAAAAAAAGTTTTAATACGTAAACAATGTACATTATGGTTGGCCCAGGTAGGACTCTCTCAGACGAGTTGATAAATATTTGGACTGATTCGCTAGCCGTTAACTTATGATCGTTGCCCTACCAGTGAAAAAATATTTTTTATGTGATAATATGTTTCGTCCTTATGTTATCTTCGCTCAGCTTGAACTCATGGAGAAACTTAAAGCAGACAACGGATTTCTGGCAGACCAATCTCGCACAAGACTGACCCATAAATTACCTCTAATGACCCCTAATTAACCACAAAGGAGCACTTAATAACCCGTAATGACCCCAAATGTCACCTTAACAACCCCTAATTATCCCCAATGACCCATTAATGGTCCCTGATGACCAATAAATGACCTCTAAAGGACCCATAATGACCCATAAAGATCTATAATGATCCATAATGACACACACATAACACATAATGGCTGATAAATTACCCATAATGACCCATAATGATACATAATAACCAATTATGACCCCAAAATGACTTTCAATTACCCATAAATTACCAATGATTGTGGTGCATGTGGTGATGATTGTGGTGTGTGGTGCTGATTGTGGTGCATGTGGTGCTGATTGTGACTCATGTGGTGCTAATGCTGGTTCTGATTGTGGTGCGTGTGGTGCATGTGGTTTTGACTGTAGTGCGTGCTGTACTAAATGCGGTGCTTATTGTGGTGTGTGTTGTTGTTATTATGGTGTATGTATGAGTCACAAGGTAAAATAAATCCCCAATATTTAAAAAAAAAAAAAATAGTGTGGTCCTTCCTCCAAAGCTGAAAGGTGGATATTTTATTTAATAATCTCGCTCAAAAAATATGTAGCCAAGCCCCTCAGTATATTTTATCGCTTCCTTGGTAAACTGTACCGTACAGAAACTGTTTTTAATGCCTGTATTTGCTATTTGCACTAAAAGTATCTAGCACCACAGCAGGCCTCCACCACGCTTCGCCATTGGTCGTTGTAAAAATGTTGGACTTTGCACTGAACTATGCAGCACCACGAGCTGACCTCCACCATGCTTTACCATTCGTCGTTGCAGACTTGAACTTCGTACTGAATCACGGCCAAGTCGCTGCCACGGCGGGTCCATACCACACTTTCCAATTGGATATTGTACAACTTTAATTTTGTACAGAGCCGCGCGCATTACCACGGGCGGGCCCCCACCCTCATTGCCACTTGCCTGGACTTTGTTCGGAACTTCCTCTCAGCCACGGAATATTGCCTACGACGTTTCCCTATTCGTTGGGTAAAGTTCACGTGGGCATGAGAAATGGGAATTCACTGCATCGTTTCCCTAATCGCTGTCGCAGAAATTTAAATTTGAATTTTACTGCTTTCCGACCAATGAGCATTCCCTTCGCTGCTGTCGTCGAGACCCACCATGGAGAGAGCCTTAAAGAGTGGGGAAGTGAAAATTTTTGGGTGTTTTTGTAAATTTTTTCGAGTTAAAAAAAATTACAAGTTAACAAAGTCAAATTCAAATATTTCTCGTAATTGCATAACGGTGTTAAAATTATTTTCTTGGAAAATAATGCAAATACTGCAATTTTTCCTTCAAGAGAGGGGGGCCTATGGAGAAGGGACAGAGACTATCCGCGGAGTGATACAAGAGAAAATAATTCCTAAAATATGATACAAGCTATAAACGCACCTTCTTCCTTCTAAAAACAATCGCAAAAAATTTTCATCATACAAAATATTGCATTAAAAAACTCAATCACTCGTTAAAGGAGCTACAAATTACCCTAGAAATTAAAAGAGGCTACAACAAGGTTACCAACTTGCTAAATGCCCAGGGGATTGCTTATTGCATCCATGCAAACCCCGACGAACGAAACATAAAAGCTGTTGTTAAGGAGCTGGACCAACATACACCAGAGGACGAAATCGTGGAAGAGCCCAAGAGAGCTGGTATAATCGTACAAGATATAAGGTAGTTCAATTCCAAACATACGCACGCAGAGGGAGCTGTGACATATCGCGGCACGAGGACATTCTGTGTGGTCGTGTGGGCCACACATACAAAAATATCTGAAATCACAAAGCTCCACTGGACGCGGGTTTCAGTAGAAAGATGCAAGTCCAGGCCTGAAGATGTCCCGCAGTGAAAAAGAAGCGGTGAATATGAGCATAGAACTGCGAGATGCAATTAAACACCGAAGTGCATTCATTGTGCAGGTGCACGCCTGCTCAGGGAGTGTACTGTTCTGGACTCTGACCCTAAAAAGTGTGGCAATTGCGAACAAGACGGTCACACAGCTGCTTGGAAGAAATGTCTGCAGTTTATCAAGCTTGTGGAAAGCCGCCGAAAGTACACACGAAACGGAACCCACACATCTCAACGAACACAGCAGCATGACGTCACCGCAAGCATGCAAGCAGTAAACACCGTGAGCAGGCAGCGGTTCCCTCCCCAACCCTATACTTCGCAAATAAGCCATCAAATACGCAAAGCCACGTGCGCCAAAGCAGCTTAAAAAAATGCTTTGCATGCACAGCAATTCTGACGAACAGCTGAAGCTGTGATTGACCCAGAGCCCAAGTCCCCAGCCAATCAAACGGAAGCCCTCACACTCTCTCACACTCCAGCACAAGAGTGGCTGGATCATAATTCCAGCATGCTGGAACTGACTGAAATACTACGTATGTGCAACTATGCCAACTTAATTAAGAAATTAAAACAATACTATCAACCAATCCGTGAGGCTACATTCACTTGCAACGAAACAAGCCACTTTAATTGAAGTCATAAGCAACCTGGGCAAATAAAATGGTTACAAACATAAACAAATCTCTTCAAACAATAATCTATAACGGCAAGGAATTAAAAATAACACATATGAACTAGAACAATGCCTGGCGACGTACAGTATTAATTTAGCAATCATTACAGAAACTTTTTTTAAACCGCAGCATAGATTTAGCATATGTGGATATGCTCTTTACAGAACAGACTGCCCCACTCATGGAGGTGGAACAGTAATTTTAATTAAGGATGGAATAAATCATCACCTAGTTAATATTACAGCGCTCACGCACATAGACGCCACTAGCATAAATGTACGCAAAAACAACACACACGTATGCATGACGGCAGCGTATAAAACACCAAATACACCATTACTTAAACAAGACCTCAATAAATTAATGGAGGTCGAAAGGAAATTTAAATTGCAGGGGATTTAAATAGTAATCATACAGACTGGGGCTGTAGGATAACAAACGCCAATAGCAGAGTTATGCATCACTGCGTTATTTTCACGGCAGACACACCAACATGTTTTCCAAACTCAGGAGGAGCGCCCGATATTTCCAAACGGTCCGGGACAAGATTGAACAACGATCGACTCGTCGTGGGAGGACGCCTACGCACTACCGCGGTCGGGTTGCTAAACTCGCAAGGAACCACCTGGGGAGCAGCTCCCCTCCGGAAAATTTATCCTGTTATAGATTATTTGATTTCTTTAAAGAGAAAGCCCCGCAATAAGACCCAGAGAACACGAACTCTCCAGGCTAGGACTGAAAACAATAGATTAAAAGCCCTCGTTAGACATAAATTGGTTCATAGGGCCGATGTACTTTATATCATGCTTAATAAAGGCCTTCGTAGGACCGTTAAATTAGAAGTGCTTCACGAATTGGCTTCGTACCATTATCCTGTTCGCGTGTTGTTCAACGAAGTTGAAACAGACAACATGGAAATTCGCCAAAATTAGGGATTATAAGAATGCGAACTGGCCTGGCTTTAGTGAATACCTGGACGAGGAAATAAATACTCGAACTCTTATAAGTACTCCTGAAGAATTATACTCTGCTGTCATACACGTCACGGAACTGATTCAGACCGGAATAAGTCGGTATCTCCTGGAGAAAACCCCGCGGACTCGCGCAGATACACTGCCTGAACGTATGAGGAAGTTGATATGGTACAAAAATAAGCTGCGCAGGCGCTATTCCCGGGTTCGAACCAGGCTATTTAAAGCCCAGATTAACGAACTTAGAGGGCGAATTGATACTCAAATTAGAATATGGCAAACTGAAATTTGGAATGATAAATTATCCTATTTATGCACCTTAGATACCACCTCATGTGTCACGTGACTGTGAAACATGACAAATACGTTTATAAAGAAACGTGATCGAATACCGCCTCTTCAAGACATTTCAGGCACGGCCTACACGCCCCAGCAGAAAGCTGAGGCTGTGGCTGCTCACTTAGAACTAGCTATCTAACCCAGTTCTAATCCATGTCATGCGGCGTTTGTGGCTCGCATTTATTAGGACCTCTGCGTGCGTTCGCAGCAGCCTTCAGCTGCTGAGCCAGAACTCACGCATGCCGACGAGGTCAGGCGAATTATTAAACGTATGAAGCCGCGTAAAGGACTCGGGTTCGACTCCCTGCGGGCCATAGTTCTCAAGCAGCTGCCCAACAGTATTCTTGAAGCTACAACCGAGTGCATTATTGCAAGTTTCAGTCTTGCGCACACTTCCTCCCCCCCTTCCCTCCTGGAAATGTGCCACAGTCATTGTATTTCCTAAACCGGGCAAAGACCCGAAACTATTACAGAATTATCGCCCCATTAGTCTGCTCAATTCACTCTCTAATATTTAAGAACGCGTATTATTGTGGCGCCTAGAAAATCACACTCGCGAAGAAAACATTTTTCCTAATGAGAAGTTTGGCTTAAGGAAAAATCATTCTACAGTTCATCAGATCGTCAGACTATCAGAGCACATTACTTATTCATTTAACTAGCGTCATTACACTTTCACAGTATTCTTAGATCTCTTAAAGGCATTCGACCGGGTTTTCCATGCAGGGCTACTTTATAAATTACATGAGAGAAATTTCCCCGATTGAAACATTAAATTATTAGCCTCCTATTTAGATAGACGCTCCTTCGCTATATCTATCAATGGAGCAACCTCAGATTAGAAAATAATTATGGCTTTAGTCTCCCAGGGCAGCATATTAGGTCCAGTTTTATATAATATTTATACCCACGATATTCCACGTCCCACCTAAATGGCATATTAATTTAGGAGTTTATGCTCACGACTCTGTCATCTATACGCGATCNTTAATGGCATATTAATTTAGGAGTTTATGCTCACGACTCTGTCATCTATACGCGATCTCGCAATGCTGAACTTGCCACTCAGCGCACCCATGCACAGCTCAATGAGCTTGAAAATTATCTTCGCCCACAGTGAATTAAAATAAATGTGGAAAAATTCGAGGTGGTAGTCTTCACTCGCCGTAACATTCCTCCCAATCAATATATNGCTTTAGTCTCCCAGGGCAGCATATTAGGTCCAGTTTTATATAATATTTATACCCACGATATTCCACGTCCCACCTAAATGGCATATTAATTTAGGAGTTTATGCTCACGACTCTGTCATCTATACGCGATCTCGCAATGCTGAACTTGCCACTCAGCGCACCCATGCACAGCTCAATGAGCTTGAAAATTATCTTCGCCCACGNCACAGCTCAATGAGCTTGAAAATTATCTTCGCCCACGGTGAATTAAAATAAATGTGGAAAAATTCGAGGTGGTAGTCTTCACTCGCCGTAACATTCCTCCCAATCAATATATCGCAGCAAAGGTTTGTCACAGAATAATGAGATACGTTTATATCAGTAAATGATTCGCCCCATTATCACTTATGCAGCCCCAGTTTGGGCCTACTGCGCACAAACACATTTAAATTGCAAGAGGTGCAAAACAAATGCCTCTGATTGGCTGTAAATGTACCCAGATATATCCGTATCAGATGCTTGAACGCAGAATTAAAACAAGAAATGCTGCACGAAGTAATTCAGAAACCAACTGAACGTTTTTATGAATTAAATGAGGAATATTCAAATGCTCTCATAACTGCCCTTGGGGACTACGATATTTAGGAGATACATTAGAGCACTGTAAGTGACCCAAGTCGCTTAGAGCACACATGCCCTCATAGCCCTGCATGTAACACACTGCAAGGCCAAGCATGTAAGCATCTGCGCAGATTTTTAAGCTAGATATTTATTCTTAGCATATTTAATTTCGTAATCTCTTATGTCCTTCACATACAGCTTCAGATTAGTTTGAGGCTTTCTAAAGAAGCAACTCAGGAAATATTTAGGTTATAATATTAGGTCACTGCTTGTTACACACCTCCCATCCGACAGCTGTAGTAAACGATTGGCCATATGACCAACAACCGATTCCAAAGCGACAGGCGACAGGTTCTCTACTGCATTTTGTGGGATCCACCAGCGAAGCTAAGCGCACCTGTAGCGATACAGGTGATAAAAACCACAAAACTCTGTTTCAGGCTTGCCACTACAAGGTAAGCACAGCAATAAAAACACACACGTCCCCGTGGACTTAGATATAGCTATAGACTACTGAAGTTAAAATTAATTATATTTTCCTTTCAGGATAATTATCATCATTTATGAATTAGTTAAAGCCGGTTAGTATTGGTTCTCCTTACACTCACTGGCAACTTATTCTCTTTTCGTTTAAGTTTTCAGAATCTACTGGGGATTCGGGGGGAGTGGTCCAATAATGCCACTCCTTCCACCAGTGTGATGTGCAAACACCACTCTGATTAAGCCAGCGCTAAACAATATTCAAATAAGATGATATCCCGCCCCCTCTCTACTAGGATTTTCTCCACCCACTAGTAAAGAGCATGGTTTCTACCTATCTGCCTCCCGTAGCATTTTATATTAATGCATGCAACCAATTGTTTAATTATTTCCTGTCGAATGTGTTGTAAGGGCGTCTATGCCGGGTTTCGCTTTCTCTTCTTAGTTATATAAGTTTAGCTATAAGTACACTCAGGGAGGTTGTCATGGTCGAAACGAGACCATGGCAACCCAATACCTCGCTGTCGCGATGCATGCCTCCTTGCAGGATTTCCTTCCCTTATAGGCGTATGGGGCCTAGCCTTGAGACGCACCTTACTCCCGTCCCTAACGCGGGCTCACACACAACACTTAATTTAAGAGTAAGTTAGTTGAAGAAAACCGGACAACAGTCACGCATATATGTACGCCTACCAGAAGCATGAGGCATACGACTGTTGCATTTACATCCATGTGGACGACGATGTTATTCCAGCGACACTGCCATCTACTGTGAGCCAGGACCTTATTATATACTTGTTGTGCTGGGACCGGAAGAAACGCTCGCACACAGCAGTTACCTTTCGTAATACCACAGTGACTATGGGAGAAACATTCCATGGAGGCAATTGTAGATATTGGCAAACAACGTGAAATGTATTTACGCCACATTGACGCCCATTGAGCCTTTCCTTCCTGCAGAAAAGAGCAGCTATGCCAGAGCGACATGGTGCTGCTGGTGTGCTGCTGCATTCACGCATGACAACTGCAAGGTGCGGGACCACGACCACTTCACCGGGCGATACATCGGACCTGCTTGCACNCTGCATTCACGCATGACAACTGCAAGGTGCGGGACCACGACCACTTCACCGGGCGATACATCGGACCTGCTTGCACCAGTTGAAATTTGCTGCCCCACCACCCGTAGAAACTCGCCTTTTGTTTTTCCGCAACCTGAGCTACGATGAGAATTTTATCATCAGGCAGCCGGGGTACGACGGAAAATATATTTTTTACCATTCCACACACGAGCGAAAAAATGATCGCAGTTTCAAAGCAGCTGGGTGACCGTTTTTCCATCCAGTTCGTAGATACTTTCCGGTTCATGGCTCGCAGTCTGGCATTCTTGGCAGAGTTTTTACCACTTGTAAAATTTAACAACACAGCCAAGTTCTCCAGTGGAAGCCAACTGCCTCTTGTCACACGGAAAGGCATTTTCCCCTATGATTACTTTAACAGCTGGGAGAAGTAGGACGAGCAGCAGCTGCCTCCGAAAGAGGATTTTTACAACAGGCTAACGGGCTCTGGGATCAGCGACGAAGAATACACCCACGCCCAGAAGGTACGGCAAGAGTTTGGCTGTACTAGCCTCAAATAATATTCTGAGTTGTACTTGAAGACGGACGACCTTCTCCTGGCAGACGTGTTCGAAAATTTCAGAAATTTGTGAATATCATCATACACTCTAAAAAATGATTTGTACTTTTACAATATAATTTCTTCGAAAGTAAGTTGCCAAAAAAATAATTTGTAAAACTACAAACAGTCTTCTTGTAAACCCTGCAGATCATGTATTTGTAATATTACAAACGATAGCCTTGTATTAAATCTTACATAATTGAGAAGTGTAAGTATNCCTGCAGATCATGTATTTGTAATATTACAAACGATAGCCTTGTATTAAATCTTACATAATTGAGAAGTGTAAGTATATTTTTTTCTTCTACAAAATCGATGTAATGTATTAGTAACAGAGAATAACTTAAAATAATATTTCAAAATATAAATTGCGGAAAGATAGTTAACACTTCGCCAGCACGGTGACTAGAACCCACACCCCTTGTAATATTAGCTTGCTCTCTCAGCCACAAAACCAACATGACTTAGAAGCATAAATGTTATGTTTTATAGGAAAAATACCTGCAAATACTTACAAAATATTAAAGAAGTAATTCGATTTATAAGAATACCTTTTCTAATTTTAATACTTCTCTAATTGAGTTAAGAAATTTTGACGGCTCTTAACAACGAGGTCTTGAGACCCGATTTAAGATTTTATGTAGCTAGGAGGTCCATTAACAAACACAGACTTTGTAGTTTTACAAACGAGTATTTTTACAACAGAAATATTTGTACTTTTACCAGCATTTGTAAAATTACAAAAANACAGAAATATTTGTACTTTTACCAGCATTTGTAAAATTACAAAAAAAAATTCTCACCAAAAATTAAAATTTTTTGTTACAGTGTACAAACTCGATTGTGATAAATACGTCAGCGCGCCGGGATTTGCATTCANCCTGCAGATCATGTATTTGTAATATTACAAACGATAGCCTTGTATTAAATCTTACATAATTGAGAAGTGTAAGTATGTTTTTTTCTTCTACAAAATCGATGTAATGTATTAGTAACAGAGAATAACTTAAAATAATATTTCAAAATATAAATTGCGGAAAGATAGTTAACACTTCGCTAGCACGGTGACTAGAACCCACACCCCTTGTAATATTAGCTTGCTCTCTCAGCCACAAGACCAACATGACTTAGAAGCATAAATGTTATGTTTTATAGGAAATATACCTGCAAATACTTACAAAATATTAAAGAAGTAATTCGATTTATAAGAATACCTTTTCTAATTTTAAGACTTCTCTAATTGAGTTAAGAAATTTTGACGGCTCTTAACAACGAGGTCTTGAGACCCGATTTAAGATTTTATGTAGCTAGGAGGTCCATTAACAAACACAGACTTTGTAGTTTTACAAACGAGTATTTTTACAAAAGAAATATTTGTACTTTTACCAGCATTTGTAAAATTACAAAAAAAAATTCTCACTAAAAATTAAAATTTTTTGTTACAGTGTACAAACTCGATTGTGATAAATACGTCAGCGCGCCGGGATTTGCATTCANTAAAAATTAAAATTTTTTGTTACAGTGTACAAACTCGATTGTGATAAATACGTCAGCGCGCCGGGATTTGCATTCAACGTCATGTTGTGAACGACGGGGATCGAGTTAGAGTTTCTAATGGACTAAGACATGCACATGTTCGTCGAGGAAGGGATCCATGGTGGCGTGGCCCAGTACGTCAAACGAAATGCGGTGGTGAACAACATCTATACGCCAGAAACATATTATCCCAGCAAGTCTTCCATCATTTTACAGTACATCGATGCAAACAACCTGTACGGCTGAGTAATGTCGCTAACATTGCCAATACGCAACTTCAAGTGGGCCGATGTGAACATCGACATCGTGTCCGTACCAGACGATGGGGTAACCGGTTACATGTTAGACGTGGATGTCTAGTATCCTGCGGCAGTGCACGAGGAACATCGTGATTTACAATTTCTTCCTGCCAACAAGTGCCCATCGGGCTCGATACAGCCAAAGCTGATGGCAACGCTGGAAGATAAGAGCCTCTATATCGTCCATTATCGTAACGTTAAGCAGGCTTTGGAACATGGATTGAAACTCACCAAGATACACCACGTACTACAGTTCGAAAAGACCGCATGGCTAAAGCCGTACATATATTTAAATATTGCAAAGCGACANAGATACACCACGTACTACAGTTCGAAAAGACCGCATGGCTAAAGCCGTACATATATTTAAATATTGCAAAGCGACAGGTGGTCACCAATGATTTGGAAAAATATTTTTTTTAATTAGCGAACAACGCATTTTTCAACCAATTAATGGAAAGCAAAAGAAAACGACAAAAGATGGAATTTGTGTGTAATGAGAAACGACTCAAGATATTGGTTTTAAAACTGACGTTTCTGGGCAGGTCAATTGACGAAGAAATTATTTCCCTGATTCGACTGCAGCACGAAGCCATACTTTTCGACAAGCCCGTATACGCAGGGTTCGCGGTGCTTGACACTTCCAAAACGCTGATGTACATGTTCCACTATGCCGTGATGAAGGCCCGATACGGAAAATACATCGAGCTCCTGTATACATACACCAACTCGTTCCTGATCGAGATTAGAACACATGACTTCATTGAGGACATGGTTTCAGATGTATAGTTCTTCACAGAGTTTGACACCAGCGGCTATTCCACGAACCACAAGTGCTTTTCGCCCACCAAAGTTTACGGACGAGTGAAATGGGTCGATCATGACCAAATTCGTTGGTCTACGGGCGAAACTGTATACATACAAATACGGGGGAAAGTAACAAAACATGCCAAGGGATTTCAGAAATGCGTGGTGAAGAACAAAATAAAATTTCAAGACTTAAGGGATGTTCTGACCAATCATACGAGCATGAGGGTGAAGGTCCGTGTTATTCGCTCGCACCACCATGTCCTGTATTCTTAGTACATCAACTAGATGGCGCTACAATCGACAGATGACAAGCGACTCATATGTGAAGATGGTGTACGTCTATTATAATATTTAGGTTTCCCCGGTATTCAGTTGTGTATGATTTTTTGTACATTTTGGTTTATAGATGTATTCTGCGTTTCGTTGTGTGTGATTTATTGTACACAGATGTCCTCTGCATTTTGGTATATATATTTCAGAATTTTTGGATATGTATTCAAAGTATTTTGTTTGCTATTTCTACATTTCATAGTTTGTTATTTTTCGATGTTTGTCCATTTTTTAATATACGTTCTCCGCACTTGTATGTTTTGTCTTTTTTTTTATTTAGCCAAATCTAGCAAAGCACAAGGTTCATCATCTATTCCATTTCTAACTTCACTTCACACGAATTTAACTATAATAGAACACACTTCAACATTTCCATTGATTTGGACCGCCATCACTTCGCCATTGGTTTTCTACCAATGCCTGCAACAGCTTAACAAGAACTTTCAGACTATTATAAACACCAAAAAATAAATTTTTTGGGGAGTTTTAGTAGTTTTTCCTCGAAAAACGTTAAGCGCTAATAGTTCATATACATTTTTTTGAATTGAAACATAAAAAAAAAGGAAAAGTTAGAGAAATTATATTTTATAATATATAATGACATTAAATTGCCTCAGCAATCCTAATCATTGCATAGGTTTGGATAGCATGTGGAGCCGGAAGGGAAACAGGCACTCGGCTACTTGTGCCAAAATAATGTTATTATTGAAGGAAAAAAGTAAAATACTAGTATTTTATATTTTATATGCAAGACATAAATTCCATTGAAATTTCTTTTTTTAAATGATTGTAATAAATTAAGCCAAAAAGCTCGTCGCTGTGAAATAAGTTCCAAATATGCTCCTTACTCTTCTGTTTTGTAGCAGGGAATGTGAGCGTAAGTGTTAAAAAGTATTTTAATACTTGCTTTATTAATAAAAACATTTCGTGGAAATTATATGTTTGGACATTAACAAGTATTTTCTACAGGATTCTTTAAATATGGCCACTTAATCCACAATATACGGGTATTATAATAAATGCAATTTATTATATATTGTGTCTTATTTACTTACCCATATTCTTCAAAATGTAATAATAAATAACATTTTCCATTTACAGTACCAAGTGTTGAGACCAATTTTAATTCATAGATTCCCAGCAGTTATAGTTATACAAAGTAAAAGTAACAAAACGAACGTATTTGAAACAGTAATAGAGTAGACACTGACTTGCCCAAACTTATAAACTACTGCAGGAAGGGTTTGACATAAATAACTCTGACGTCAAATATAGAACAGACGGTACAAACATCAACCTAATTTTAGTATTCCTCATCAAGAACATTTAAATTCACTACTTCTTCAGATTCTATACATCAGAGTTAAAAAAATTGGTCGACTGGTGCAAATTGAACTTAATATCGTACTATGGGGAACTAGGAAATGTTCTTAAACTGTTTATGAAACTTAATCACCTACCCAAAACTTTAAGTGGGACACATAGGGACGGCGTTTAACAGAATTGGCAAGGTAGGCCTATTGGCTTCTGTAGCAACAGCCATTGCTATTGGATGCTGTAGAATGAGAATTTCCAGTGCCTACCCCATTCAGGGTAGTAAAGATAACTTTCATGAGCGTGCCCAGATTAACGACCACATAATAAACGTTTGACTGCGGTTACAATTACTGTCGCAGAGTTTTATACGATGGAGCCGCCACAACTCTGTTTTTAAGGTATTCGAAAAAAAATGCAAGTGATGCCCTTCCTGAGAGACGATTTCAGTTTCTTGCTTGGACTTTTATATGACAAATTCAAACAACTGTATACATCTACTAAAACAATAATAAATTTCGTTGTACTTTTTTGAGTGTTTAATAATTACGTTTTCCATAATACTGCAAGAACACTGATACCTGATCGTAAACCAGAAGATACACAAATTCTATATGCGTCAAATATGTATGTGGATAAATCTAAGAAATGAAATTTGTTGCACAGCTCAATATTTAAAATATTTTCTTACTAACGGTTTTGTCATGGCACTGTCATACAATATAGAGAACTTATTATCGAAGGAAACCATACAAAATATATTTTCTGATCAGAATATTTTAACGTGTGTTCTCATAAAGGAAAACTGCATCTTTTTAATTCTGCCAGTTTGTATCACTGGAATGTTTGTTCTGTTGAAATATGAAAAATAAACTATGGAAATCGTTTGGCAATTGACTCAAGTAGAAATTATATATTTGAATCTTACCTGAAATGATTGTATATCTCATTAATTTTCATGTTTATTTCAAACAGTTAAAAATTTGGGTTAGCAAAAATTTTTTTTCTACTTTAATAAGGGAGCCGCGGTGTGTAGTGGTTAGACTACTCGCTTCCCACCAACGCGAACCGGGTTCTATTCCCAGTGGGGCGCAACCGTATTTTCGCATGTGGAATCGTGCCGGACGATGCCGCTGGTAGGCAGGTTTTCTCGGCGAAATCCTGTTCCCCCGCCCTTGCATTCCGGCGCTGCTCCATGCTAACCTCACTTCACTCTAATCGGCTCCCAAGACCTCAATGTTAAGAGCCGCCCAAATCACTTAACCCACTCACTTACTTTAATAACACAACCAAAAACAGTATTGCTAGGATTTACGAGGAGAATATATCATTTTTCACGCTACTTTACACTCCATTGTTTATATTTGTTACACCTACAACCTACTTATAGAGAAAAAGTCATATAAAATCATTATTTAGTAAAATAAATATCAAGTGACTTGCATTTTTGTATCGCTCGTGAAATTCGAAATTTCGCTCTGCGATGTGCTGAATTCAACAAACGCGAGGACTCGCATCCCGTCGCCATCCCACGACGTGAAAGCAGCACTCTAATAACGAGCTGATAGCGTATTTGCAAATTTGCATTTCGTTGCGAGGCGTACCGCGCGTGTTTGCCGTGGCACGCCCGCCATGGGCGACCCATTATTTTCGCGCATCGGCGGACCACGGGGAGGTGTTTGCCGTCGCCCGGGTAACATAAGACCATAACTATCCCCTACCCTTCTACAACACGGCTCACTCCAATGGCAGAAGCCGTTGCCACGCTGAACCCCCCGTGGCCCAGGGCCGCGCCCAATCATGTACCGCGGCGCTGGCTCCGCGTATTAATGCGTACCGACATCTTGTTTACACGGCACACGACCAATTAACGGGGAAGGGCAAGTTTTTTTTTTATATCTGCGTGCTTGCGGCCGGGCATAATATAGCGGGCCGTGAGCGTGTTGACAATGGCGGTGCGCGCGCGCACTTAACATCTGTAATCCGCGCAGCGATCGGCAAATACGGTCATCCAATACCAGGTCAGCGCAAACACGTCTATACTGGCTTTGACACCTCCCTCCACCCCGTGGCGGTCGAGAGAACTGGGACACCCCGCACTGCCCGAGCGGACTGTACTGGGCGCCTGCGACGTTTCCAACCCCGCGTTAGTATCGTCAACGAGTGTGCCAAGTCCACGAGCTCTTGGAAAATACCTGTAAAAGGACCGGTTTCACAATCACTGGTTTTGTTCCGATTAAGGTCTCATTAAAAATTAAGTGTAACTGAAATTTGTTCTCGGTGCATGGTATGGAATAGCCAACGATAAATCTGCATCCAAGCGCTGGTTATCTTGTACACGAGAATTGGTTTCTGTTACCAAACTAATCAGAACATTTTCAATATAGATGGTGTTCATTCTTGGCTGATGTAAGTTTATTTTTCGTATTTAAATCGTTTCCAATATCAGCAGAACGTTTCAACTAGTTATTAAAGAATTGTGATGACAAAAGTACTGATTGATTGGCCGAAGTTATTCAGGAAAATGTATGTAAAACATATCTTAGAAGTTCATAGTGGTACGTAACTATGTTCTAGTACTGAGGAAGTGTTTACAAATACTTCAAGATATTTAAGGTGTCGTGTGACGGTTTAGGAATTTTAGAGCGATGCTGGCCCACAACAACCCCACCCCCCTCACCCGAATAACCAGGGTAGATACATGTGTCACTCCTAGTCACCGCAGGGGAAGGTCAACTCGAGAAGGATGCATGTGACGACTATAACACGTGTCGCTAAGGCGTCGTCCATCCCCCTTCACCCACCCCCCTAGGCCTCTACCCTGCCCTGGAGATCTGTGGAGCGCAGGGTTTCCTCGAGATATTAGCAAATAATCATATGTATTTCGCCTAAAATCAGAAAACACGCACCACGGAAGAAATAGCTGACGAGCTGGATATNCCTACCAACACTCACCGCTGAGTTAAGTATAAAAATCGTCGCCCAGAGAAGCCCCACTCAACCACGAAGTTGCCCAATGAATACGAGTAGTCAAATTAGGTACCACACCTCGGAAGGGCTGATGTATGTAGTTCTTGTGCAAACTCCAGACAATATATTCGTCCTTAAAAATGAAACAGTACAATGTTTCAATATTACAATACCCTCAACCTCCAAGCACATTATAGTCTGTGCCTGGGGGCGTATTAATAACGACACTATAAGCCACACTGTCTTCCAAAGTGGCGGTATAGCGTCAAAGGTTACATTAACTACATGGACTCTTTCATTGCGATTTCTCTGGAAGGGATTTTAATAAGCATGTTATCAATAAAGTGAAGTTAGTTTTTCCATTTATGAGAAAATCGAGGATCTAACCAAGAGAAAGTTTCCCTTAGGTGTCCTTAGCAAATACCCCAACTTAAAACCAGATAAGCATTTTTCAATTAAAAGTTAAGGCAATGGCCTCAAAAAGTGCGTAGAAGTAAAATATTTTAAGGCGATTTTGATATAAAGAGTGTATGGCGGCAGCAGAAAAAACGTTTCTGAAAAAAATAATATATTGGAGCCCGTATTATGTGTAAAACACAAAATAAAGTGGGGATCGAATGGCTTCTACATTCCAAGTAAACACAATATGCAGACACTAGAACAAAGGTTCTGCAAACTGTCGTGTTATGAAGTCTCATATTACATAAACAACTCAAAAGTCTTCTCAAATATATGCTAGCGCATCTGTCTTGTTTTCTGTAACGCATGGAATCCTTACAACCAACGGAATCAATAAAACACGATCTGAGATAGCAGGATTTCCAAATCAAAACCGTTTTATTATAGACATATCTTTTTCGGTTTTCACAGCATGCTTTTTAACGAGCACAACATAAACAGCAAATGACGACATAATAACAGCTAATCGTGAACTACAGCGTCACTGCATGGTTGTCAGATTTATCTTAAGCTACAGTTAGTAAACCAGCATTTTCTTTACCGGAAATTTCTGTTGCGAAACAGTACGAGACTAACAAATTATTAAATCTTTTGTTCAAATTTATCATTTAGTCAGATAATCAATACTTTAGACAGACATTGTAAAACCGACTCTAAATGGAAGGAAACCTCCTTACTTAACGTTTTGTTACTGATCCAAGTACGGGTTAATTCATGGAAAAATGCCCAATGCTCGAGTTTTGAATTCATTTACTTCCTTTGCTTTCACGTGGCGTAAATACATAAGATCAGTAGCATTAGTAGGCACTACATATATAAAATATTTGATTACAATAAAATTTAACTTAAAAAATTATTATACAGTAATAACATTTCCATTTCACATTTTCCATCACTTAGTTTTCTACAAAACAGAAACAGACGATAGAATAACACCTGTCAATAATAAGTACTATTCAATAGGGCACAAACTCTCAAAACAGGTAATAAGAGAAGCTCAAGTAATACCGCATTCTTTGACACGTATCCAGTATGCACATTTCAATCAGACCAGTGAAGAAAATAATACACTGCTCTTGTTAAAACAAAACTTAGCATCGTTTAAAACGCAAAAGAAAAAAAAAGCCTGACTGCCAGAAAACTATCCTAAACAACACATTAACAGCATTCCTGCCATGAAAATAGTGCCTTATACAGTGAGAAAGTTGCGACAAACATAATGATAACAATTTATGCATGCAATAATATGAAGAACAAAAATAAACGGTGGAAAGTGTTGGAAATGAAGCTACACGTTTTGATAATTCATGTGGTTATATTGCAGTTAATACAATATCAGATTACATGGACCACCGATTTGGCACCACTGTACACTGNATTACATGGACGACCGATTTGGCACCACTGTACACTTATGACACCCTATTGTCCCAGAGTAACCTGAAGGCCAAAACAATGACTCCCCACACAATAATGCTGGGAATATTTCTGGTGTATCTTTCCACAGCATCGGCAGGACGTTTCCTGTCCCCTTGGTGCCACCGTAATCTAGCGTTACCATCTTTATTATATTAACCATAAATTACACTTCCGAAAAATCGGCAGACGCCATCTGACCCTTGTGAAATGGCCAAGGAAAATAGTTATAAAAGTGAAACAGTTTTGAATACTATATCTCCAATTTGAGAAAGTAAGTGTTGTACATTAGCCAGTATTTTATCTGAATATTCACAACAACAAAATATTTATTGCAACTATAATAATAAAGTAGTGTGATTTGAATTCCTTGTTTAATAGGGCTTAAAAGAGAAAAAGACCCACACGTACTGCAATAAAATACACTGTACACATTTCACCAAGCACTATTTCCACGAATGCACTTGTTGACGAATGTCACCAGTCGACGTCAATTGCAACAACTTATCAGTGGTCGTTCAGTGAGAGCATCAGACTGAATGCGTGCTTGTAATCGCGCAAGCGGTATTACCGAGAATTCACAGTTGATTTCTTAAGAAGTCTATGATACGGGATGTGCGACGTCCCGGATTATGCCCACGCGTAAACTTTCTTTCAGCCCCATGACACGGGAGATCCTGTACAATACGGGACAGTTGGCAACCCTACCGTAACCCCACACGACGGGCACACATGATAACGGAGAACCGATATTCGTCGCTGAACACAATGCGACGTCACTCGTGATAACTCCGTGCCTCCCGGTTATTGCAGAGCTCCAAACGCTGCGTCTCNACACGTGTCACTCCTAGTCACCGCAGGGGAAGGTCAACTCGAGAAGGATGCACGTGACGACTATAACACGTGTCGCTAAGGCGTCGTCCAGGTTCACCCACCCACCCCCTAGGCCTCTAGCCTGCCCAGGAGATCTGTGGAGCGCAGGGTTTTCTCGAGATACAAGCAAATAATCATATGTATTTCGCCTAAAATCAGAAAACACGCACCACGGAAGAAATAGCTGAAGAGCTGGATATTGGTGCTCAGAACACCCCCCCGCCCTATTTAGCTAACCACAGGACAAGGTGGAAAAGTCCCGAAGAAGTTGCTGACGAGAGTAAACAAGGGGCGAGGTACTACCACCCCCCTCCCCTTCAAACCTTCAGAAACCAGGACACGTGTTTTGAAAGGCATTGTTCTGCGCTCCACCTCCCTCACCATCTCCCCCCATAAGGTGACACATGCCGACAATTAAGACTGGAGGCTGGCAAGCATAAAATCCCCTTTTCGAGAGTAGTGGGGTGACAGTTGATTATCACCGCGCCGAGGGAAGAGTTGCGTCAAGGAATCGCGAGAAGACGTGAGCACGAGTCCAAACCGCAGTCCAGGGAGATGGCAGCACCTGCGGGCCTTCTTCCAAAGCCTACCACTTCGCCGGAGCTCATTCCCAGATGACAGCCTACCAACACTCACCGCTGAGTTAAGTATAAAAATCGTTGCCCAGAGAAGCCCCACTCAACCACGAAGTCGCCCAATGAATACGAGTAGTCAAATTAGGTACCACACCTCGGAAGGGCTGATTTATGTAGTTCTTTTGCAAACTCCAGACATTATATTCGTCCTTAAAAATGAAACAGTAAAAGGCTTAATTACTACAATACCCTCAACCTCCAAGCACATTATTGTCTGTGCCTGGGGGCATTAACAACGACCCTATAAGCCACACTGTCTTCCACAGTGGCGGTATAGCGTCAAAGGTTACGCTAACTACATGGACTATTTCATTGCGATTTCTCGGGGAGGGATTTTAATAAGCACGTAATCAATAAGGCGAAGTTAGTTTTTCCATTTATGAGAAAATCGAGGATCTAACCAATAGAAAGTTTCCCTTAGGTGTCCTAAGCAAATACCCCAACTTAAAACCAGATAAGCATTTTTCAATTAAAAGTTAAGGCAATGGCCACAAAAAGTGCGTCGAAGTAAACAATTTTAAGGCGATTTTGATATAAAGAGTGTATGGCGGCAGCAGAACAAACGTTTCTGAAAAAAATAATATATTGGAGACCGTATTATGTGTAAAACACAAAATAAAGTGGGGATCGAATGGCTTCTACATTCCAAGTAAACACAATACGCAGACACTAGAACAAAGGTTCTGCAAACTGTCGTGTTATGAAGTCTCATATTACATAAACAACTCAAAAGTCTTCTCAAATGTATGTTAGCGCATATGTCTTGTTTTCTGTAACGCATGGATTCCTTACAACCAACGGAATCAATAAAACACGATCTGAGATAACGGTATTTCCAAATCAAAACCGTTTATTAAAGACATATCTTTTTCTGTTTTTAGAGCATACTTTTTAACCACCACAACATAAACAGCAGATGACGACATAATAACAGCTAATCAAGAACTACAGCGTCACTGCATGGTTGTCAGATTTATCTTAAGCAACATTTAGTAAACCAGCGTTTACTTTACAGGAAATTTCTGTTGAGAAACAATACGAGACTAACAAATTTTTCAATCTTTTGTTCAAATTTATAATTGAGTCAGATAATCAATACTTTAACAGACATTGCAAAACCGACTCTAAATGGAAGGAAACCTCCTTACTTTACGTTATGTTACTGATACAATTTCGGGTTAATTCATGGAAAAATGCCAAAAGTTTGAGTTTTTAATTAATTTACTTCCTTTGCTTTCACGCGGCGTAAATACGTTATATCTGTAGCATTAGTAGACACTACGAATATAAAATTATTGATGACATTAAAATTTAACAATAAAAATTATTATACAGTAATAACATTTCAATTTGACATTTCCCATCACTTACCTTACCGCAAAACAGAAACAGACCATAGAATAACATATATTAATAATATGTACCATTCAATAGGACACAAACTCTTTAAACAGGTAATAAGAGAAGCTCAAGGAATACCGCATTCCTTGACACGTGTCCAGTATGCACATTTCAATCAGACCAGTGAAGAAAAAGAATACACTGCTCTTCAAAACCTCGCATCATTTACAAACGCAAAAGTAAAAAAAGGCTGACTGCCAGAAAACTATCCTAAACAACACATTAACAGCATTCCTGCCATGAAAATAGTGCCTTATACAGTGAGAAAGTTGCGACAAACATAATGATAAAAATTTATGCATGCAATAATATGAAGAACAAAAATAAACGGTGGAAAGTGTTGGAAATTAAGCTACACGTTTTGATAATTCATGTGGTTATATTCCAGTTAATACAATATCAGATTACATGGACGACCGATTTGGCACCACTGTACACTTATGACACCCTATTGTCCCAGAGTAACCTGAAGGCCAAAACAATGACTCCCCACACAATAATGCTGGGAATATTTCTGGTGTCTCTTTCCACAGCATCGGCAGGACGTTTCCTGTCCCCTTGGTGCCACCGTAATCTAGCGTTACAATCTTTATTATATTAACCATAAATTACACTTCCGAAAAATCGGCAGACGCCATCTGACCCTTGTGAAATGGCCAAGGAAAATAGTTATAAAAGTGAAACAGTTTTGAATACTATATCTCCAATTTGAGAAAGTAAGTGTTGTACATTATCCAGTATTTTCTCTGAATATTCACAACAACAAAATATTTATTGCAACTATAATAATAAAGCAGTGTGATTTGAATTTCTTGTTTAATAGGGCTTAGAAGAGAAAAAGACCCACACGTACTGCAATAAAATACACTGTACACATTTCACCAAGCACTATTTCCACGAATGCACTTGTTGACGAATGTCACCAGTCGACGTCAATTGCAACAACTTATCAGTGGTCGTTCAGTGAGAGCATCAGACTGAATGCGTGCTTGTAATCGCGCAAGCGGTATTACTGAGAATTCACAGTTGATTTCTTAAGAAGTCTGTGATACGGGATGTGCGACGTCCCGGATTATGCCCACGCGTAAACTTTCTTTCAGCCCCATGACACGGGAGATCCTGTACAATACGGGACAGTTGGCAACCCTACCGTAACCCCAACACGACGGGCACACATGATAACGGAGAACCGATATTCGTTGCTGAACACAATGCGACGTCACTCGTGATAACTCCGTGCCTCCCGGTTATTGCAGAGCTCCAAACGCTGCGTCTCAGCTCTGGCGTTAAGAAGATTATTTACTGAAACATTTTCTGTGAAATCGTTGTCTGCGCGAATACACGTATCTCAGTTGATAACAGTTCCCGAAACACGACGTCTAGCCATAAAGGTAAAAAAAAAAAAAAAAAAAAAAAAATTATCTATATCTTATTATTTTTACTTTTATCGTATCGAGAGTACTCACGGAGAAAAAAATCATGAATACGTAAATATCGTATTTTTAAAGCATGCCATGCAGTTTCCTTTTGTCGTATCAGAAAAGTGCGAATAAACGCACGTAGTTTAATTTGTGGGCTTTGATAGCGTGTATAAGTCCCTGTGTTAGACACATATAATTTCCACAGTACAGAATCAGGACGGAAACACTGCACGCCTTGGGCTTAGGAGCGATGAGGCGCTAGCGGTACGTGTTAATGTCGCCCGTATTGCTCTCCCGCGCAGCTGCAAAGGCCTCCTCTGTGAAGTACGGGCCAGAGATATATTTTTTTTNGTGTCGCCCGTATTGCTCTCCCGCGCAGCTGCAAAGGCCTCCTCTGTGAAGTACGGGCCAGAGATATATTTTTTTTTCCTCTCAGCTTTCGCAGCACAGAGATACGGGCGACTATAACACGCTAGGCTAGTGCCCCAGCGCCCATACGAGAAAAGCGATGTACCAGCGTGCAATGCTTCCGTCGTCACGTTTTGCTATGCAAATTAGATCTTTATCAGGGAGGCTTTATTAAACTCCATGAAAGCTCGCAAATTAAACTACGGCTGCAGTGCTTTAGTTTTCGGCTACCTCTTATGGAAAGCGAACTCTATAAATATTATATTTTTACCTTATTGACAAATTTTTTTCCTTTGAATACACTTAAGAAGTTAAAAACAAAACCGCGCTGGTTTATATATTTTCTAGCAAAAATTCGTATTGCCAGGAAGTAATACGAATATCTTCGTTTTGGTGCAAGGATATGGGGGCACGGAGCGCCGGAGCTGTTCTTTCTCTGTCATTCCGACCCTCCGGCGGCCATTTACCCCTTGAAATTTCCCTTTTTCTCTCAAGATTCCCCGTTTATCCCTCAAAAAAGCACCGATCCCCCTAGTTGCTAAAAAGATCCACAGAAAGGCACTTTTTGATCCATTGGAAGTATTTGGAAGGCTCGCTTCCCGAGGGAGAGGAGTGGCGGCCATATTGGTTTTATAGGCATAGTGTATACCAAATCAATACACGGGGGCCAGGATCGCAGCTGGAGCCGAACGTCAGACATCTTGGTTCTGTAAGCCGTTTTANTCATTCCGACCCTCCGGCGGCCATTTAGCCCTTGAAATTTCCCTTTTTCTCTCAAATATTCCCCGTTTATCCCTCAAAAAAGCACCGATCCCCCTAGTTGCTAAAAAGATCCACAGAAAGGCACTTTTTGATCCATTCGAAGTATTTGGAAGGCTCGCTTCCCGAGGGAGAGCAGTGGCGGCCATATTGGTTTTATAGGCATAGTGTAAACCAAATCAATACACGGGGGCCAGGATCGCAGCTGGAGCCGAACGTCAGACATCTTGGTTCTGTAAGCCGTTTTANTACCAAATCAATACACGGGGGCCAGGATCGCAGCTGGAGCCGAACGTCAGACATCTTGGTTCTGTAAGCCGTTTTAACCTTTATATTGAATATCGGAGACCTTCACCTTTGACCTTGACACCAGTGACCTCTAACATTGAAATCAAATATTTTCCAAAAAATTGCAAAAATTTTTCTAAAATCCCCAAAGAAATTCAAAAAGGCTCCCAATACAAACATATAAAAATTATTTTCGAAAATAAAATTTTAAATGTTTCAGCTTAGAGGAGACGAGGGACTGAAACCACCCAGCCACCAAGTTATGACGTCACCCAACCTTGAGCTTGACCTACAACCTTGGCACTATAACCATGACCTTGGGTGACCTTAAAAACCAAACTTGAGAAAAAATTGTAGATATTAAATAAATTAATAAAATTTTGCGAGCATATTACATTACTGATTACTGACATCTTGGGTCCAGGTGACCTTGATATTTGATCTTAACACGGTGACATTTGACCTTGAACTAAAAAATTAGTCAAAACTCAAAAATTTCTAAAGCATATGTAAAAAAAATAATAAAAAATTATTGGAATATTTTTTTTTATTACTTTTAAAAACTGAAATTTTCAAGGCCTCCCACAGTACTACGCCCAGCAGACGACTGATCCCTCTCCAAACAATCACTTGTTTTAACATTCCCCTCCCCTAACACTCACATTTGCTCATTCCGTCGTATGCAGCAACCTTGTTTTTTTTCTTTTTTAGTATTAAATTTTTTTTTTCATTTTCAACACTTGGGTGCTGTTAGTGTATTAATTAACTATTTATTTTTATTTGTTTGTCATTTGTTTCCATCGCTGTAGTTTGTCTCTCGCTTATGCTCGACGCACCATCTTGGATTTTACATGCCTACATTTCATCACTTAGGTGATGCTAAGGTATTAATTATCTATTTCACCGACACAGGAGCTGTCATTCTCTCTCAAATATGTTCAGCATGCCATCTTGATCAATTATGTTGTTGGTCATTTGGTTTAATTGCGGGAGTTTGTATCTCGCATGCGTTTTCCTGACATCTTGCTTTTTCGTTTGTAATATATTTGCATATCCGTAAGTGGTCATCTCGGATCCAGTTTTAAAAGATTTATGGTGGTTATGTGTTATATATCGTATTAGCTCCCAGGTGGTGCCCATTTATATTCTATTTTCANTTTAAAAGATTTATGGTGGTTATGTGTTATATATCGTATTAGCTCCCAGGTGGTGCCCATTTATATTCTATTTTCACCATATATGTAGACCTAGTGTATTAATTTTCTTTTTTGTGACCAAGCAAGCTATTGCATTAGCCACCAGACGGAAGCCGTATTTGATTACGTATTTTAAGTATAAGCGGTGCTTATTGGATTCTATTTTCATCACCCAAGTGGTGCTAATCTCTTGATTTACCCACAAGGCGAGCTGTCAACGACACATTTATTTCATGCTGTCATACGATTTTCGCAACCTTTAATTTCGTTTTTCCTAGTTACCTTCCTTTAATTTTCTATATTTACATCTTGATTTGGCACCAGGCCATCATATTAGATCTTATTCAAGCTCTGTCTTTCAAACTCAATTTAAAAGCCTGCCGATTACTCAGTCCCCTCGAACCAACATCTCGGGTTACATTACTCCCGCAATATGTATTATGTCATATGGTCTTGACCTTTAACATTCGAAATCTTGAATTTAGTNTTTATTATGTCATATGGTCTTGACCTGTAACATTCGAAATCTTGAATTTAGTTCGTCATTTGTATTTACTAGAAAAATAACCGTGCCATATTTGAGCCACACCAGTCATGCAGAAATTTACGCAGGACCTCTGTTCGTCATAAGCTGCACTGAAGCAGGTCTGGCCAGGGCCGAATCAACCTTCGCTGGAAGAGAAAGAGCTCTCCTGAATTCGTAAAATTATCTCGCGGTGCGAGTATTTGGTATAGTCTATTCGCGGTTCCTTCACTGTTTTTAAATCAAACTTTCGGAAAATAACCGCTTATATGAGGTTTTTGGTTTTCTTCTTAAATATGCCATATTATCACAAGCGTTTTAAACTTGTGTTAAGGTAAATTTACTTTATTTTTGTTAAATTGAAGTTTTACTACTATTTTATCTATTAGTTATAACATTTGATTTATATTCAACATTAATGAAAACAGGAAGAGAATAGGTGTGTTGGAAATGCCTAGTAAGAAATAGTTCTTATGCAAAATATTATAACACGAATGTGGAGCGTTCTCCCTTTGGCGTAGTTTTGTAGACTCGGTTAAGCTTTGTTTGCATGAGGCGGAGGAATATCCTTAAAGTAAAACTTTAGTAGGGCTTCAGAAAACTTGGAAGTAACCGTGAATGGACTATGGTAGGAATTTTTAATGGATTCACTGACACTACCCTCGTAGTCTCTCTGGCTCGTAATCTCATAAATGTTTGTGTCTCCGCTGTGTAATGTGCGTGGAACTGCATTAACNTCTCGTAGTCTCTCTGGCTCGTAATCTCATAAATGTTTGTGTCTCCGCTGTGTAATGTGCGTGGAACTGCATTAACTGCAATATATCTCAATGGAAAGTTTCTGAACCATTTCATTTTATATCTAATGGTGCCTTTGTCCACGAAATTATTTCTGATGCTTTCATATCGTCTGCCGAAATCGAGCTAATCATGTGGCGACTGTAACATCACCGAGTTTTTCACGTCTCGGACTCAAATTATTTAGGAAGTTTGTGGTTTTTCTTTTGTAAAATATGTGAAATATGTCAGAAATTATTTGTTTTTTTGCGTATAGATCGAAGGCCAGTTTAAATTTTATCCATAATTACACCTTAATACCCTGCTGTGCATTTTTCCAGTTGTAATACAAGATATCAATTTCTGGAGTATGGATTTTTTATGAAGGTGAGTGTTAATAAATACGATGCCTTCAATTTACTAGTCAGCAACATATTAAATATATTAACTTAAGTTGTTTTACATTAAAGAATTTTCTTCGTTAGATAAATTTTTTGTCTAACGCTACCCACTTGCGTGACACTAGGAGTCCTATCAAATCGATCATATAAAGTTCGTTCCTTCCAGCTTTATTTCGAAATAATTAATCGGCAGTTTGTATAATACCGAATCTGGATAATTTAGAACATTTGTTCAGAAACCTCTTTTTAATATATTTTTAACAAGACGTTACCAATATATATATAATGAGCCTACTCTCCTCTTTATATATAAGTAATTTTGATGGATTTCTTAAAAACTTACATGTTCGGTATGAATTTACATCTTGTTGACAACCATGTAATTATAAATGGTACCAGGGGCATGTGATATATATATATATTGAGACAAGTATAAATATCTATACTTAGTAGTCGAGCCAAGTAACATTGTGTGTCGTGAGCCGACGTGCAACCAACTACACTATTGAAGTAACCTCCGGACCATCAACTTCAATTTTATTCAGTCTGATGTTACGGCACATACAATACAGTAACGTGACATATGCAAATACCTGTCATTCTGCAAAAAAGTACCCGAAGTTCTTGAATAATGTAAGTTTACGTAGTCTACCACAGTCTAAGTGTGCTACTAAGTGTGCACAACTTGGGCGTAAGAAAATCATTGGTTTCCGAGAAATGACACAAAAGCTCTANCTAAGTGTGCTACTAAGTGTGCACAACTTGGGCGTAAGAAAATCATTGGTTTCCGAGAAATGACACAAAAGCTCTAATTCTTCATGTGGCGTTGTTGTACAAAAAGGCTTAAGAAAACTACATGTGAACGCACGTATGATGAATATAATAGATGTTACTAGCAAAACTATTTCCGTTGAAACTTGCTTATTAGCTCAATAGAGGACACACTTATANCGAATATAATAGATGTTACTAGCAAAACTATTTCCGTTGAAACTTGCTTATTAGCTCAATAGAGGACACACTTATATAAATAATTTATATTGGCAACATGTTCAAAATAACTGCCTGACATATTCTACTGTGGCACTACTAATGTGCAAAATCTGGTGAGAATCGGTTTGTTAATTACCGATAGATGACATAAAATTTTATTTATTCATGTGGCGCTATCTTAAAAAACAGCGAACAAAAGAGCCCTTTTGAAATATCATTTTATGGTTTATAGATTCTGTGACCATACAAAAATGAGTTCAAATTAGGTACATGGTTTGGTAAATATTGAATACTGATACTTAAATGTGTGTATGGCAGTCATTTTGAAAGTAAGTGTCTGGCCTACTTAGACACTTCAGTTCACACGCCCTATTTTAGTATCACTTAGATGGCGGAATTTGGCAGGAATCAATTGATTTTCTTCCAGTTTGATATAACTTAGATTTTTATGTATCGCTGTCTTACAACACACAGTCGAAACAGACTCTGTGTAGATGGTTGTAATTTCTAATTTCAGCATATAAAGTTTAGTTTAAATTTGGTTTATAATATCGTGATAGAGTGTACTAAAACTAAAAAGTATATATGGCCGCCAGCTTGAAAGTAAAGTCTGACCTACTAAGACACATCAGTTTACATGGACTACCGTTGTGTTTCTTGTTTGCCCAACTTGATTGCAGCCCTTTCGTACTCTGGCTTCCTGCGCAGTGGCTTTCCTTCTGCGAGAACAAGTTGACGGAAAAAACATTTATAACTCTACACATCAGTAGTATTGTATGCTTCAATAAATACCATTTCAATCAACAAAATAATTTTTTTTNACATTTATAACTCTACACATCAGTAGTATTGTATGCTTCAATAAATACCATTTCAATCAACAAAATAATTTTTTTTACCTGATAATCAAAGCGTAATAAGTCGAAATATTTACTCTTTAATGGGTGGATTGTAAAGTATTGTCCNTTTTTTTTACCTGATAATCAAAGCGTAATAAGTCGAAATATTTACTCTTTAATGGGTGGATTGTAAAGTATTGTCCCTTTAGCAGTGCCTACAAAGAACCTATGTAACCAGCAACTGGTGCATTATCATAAATATTCTGATTTTGAAGAAATTTTTCTTATCTGTTTATTGCTCTGCTCTTCTTACCGCCAAGCAGAGTTTAGATTCGAAAGTTGAATATACGTTTTGACCGCATGCAAGCTGGATTTTTAACTTAATAAGTACAATAATTTAATTGTGTAGGTGGTTGGAGAAGGGCTTTGGCCAGCCACGTTGTAGAGACGGGTGTGGGTCGTTCTCCCGGTTTATTCAAGTCTTATTGGTAAGAATTGTGTTTTAGGTTGGAAATTTGAACACATCAACATGACGTGGCAAAACTGAGAACACAGGCATAAATTTTTAAGAGTTTCAAACTTGTCGTACCAAAATAAGAATGAATTAAATTTGACCTGTTTTCCTGCCCGTGTAAGCAAACATAACAACGAACTGATTTGTCGTCTCCTTGCAAATGTGCAGCACCAGTTCGTCAAGAATAGACGTATATTTATTTGTTTTACTGTTCGAAGAAGTTATTTAATTAAATTGGTGTAAACGTTTACTCCTATATCCCCGCCCAAGTAAGATTTGAATCCGAATTAACCGGTAATGAAAACATTGTAATTTTTAATTCATAATTCCACTTAGATATTTTAAATTAATTAACAAGTAACAAGAAATTTATTTTGAGAAACCACTATGAGAAAATTTAATATAAAATATAATATTTAATATACTGTACTTATACATTTTCAGAATATCAATGAGTTTTATTGTATAAAAATTTTAAATGGTGAAGTAAGTGATTCTGAATGAAAACTCATTTGAATTTACCTTGAATGTATTACACAATTGACTTAACCATCTTCTTAATGTCAATTCATTTATTTTGAAAGGCTGATTTCTTATCACATTGGTAGACATTTCTGTATTGAATTTTATGTATGTTAAGTACTGCATCATTTAGATCACGTACTTTATATTGTATATGCCTAATTAATTTCCGTGTAACGGCACCCTCGCAGATTGAAATAGAGAATAAAGAAACAGAGGAATAACAACTACAGATATTTTCATATTCCCTGTGAATAAAATACATCAACAAAGTATTTCATTTATTGAAATTGTTGGTTATTTTATTATAATCTATTCCAAAAACAAAACTGGGAGGAGTCGTGAATATTAGTAGATGTCTCCAAGCAGCGGATAGTGCATGCAGGAAAATCCCTCATTTAATATTTACTTAGATTTCGTATAGTAAAAAATACCTTAAACTACATGAAAATCAGCACACTAATATCGTACACATTTAAAACCATAATGAAAATGGAAGTTCTGACATTTATCGTAAAATCCGTAGACATTTTCGGAATATTGAGCTATNATTTAAAACCATAATGAAAATGGAAGTTCTGACATTTATCGTAAAATCCGTAGACATTTTCGGAATATTGAGCTATTGATATAAAAACCAAGATGAATTTCAAAAGCCTTCAACCCATGATAGTGAAAAGAGTTGGGGGGAGGAAAAGAGGGAAAGAGAGAGAGAGAGAGAGAGATAAATTATAAACATCCAATTAGAAAACTTTAAGTCAGGGGTCGTTTTGTTATTCTNAGAGAGAGAGAGAGAGAGAGATAAATTATAAACATCCAATTAGAAAACTTTAAGTCAGGGGTCGTTTTGTTATTCTAAATATTATTATGGCAATTGCAAACATCTTACTTTGAAATTCATTGAGTAAAATAATTTTCTTTAATAACCTTTACAAATGTTTTGGGTAGTATGATTTCTAGCTTGACAATAAAAATACATGTAAACTTCCTAGAGGTTACCACCAACAAGCGGAAAGTTAGGAACTTTTCTGATTACCTGACGAATTTTTATTTATACAAGAAAATAACAATTTGTAAAACTTTTTTTAACATTCAAATTTATTTAATTGGGTAACCATTAAATAAGTAATTTAAAGTTAGTTACAAGGTTTGATTTTCTGTCGCAGGAAAACACGAACTTCCTCTGCTGCTAGAAAAGTACGGATCTACAAATAACACGTTCGTGTACATAGTGTTAGTACTGGGGTGGAACGGGCAGTAGCAGTTGGCACACTCTGACGTTCATTGCTTGCAAAGTTGCTTCATCAGTTTCGTGAACCTTAGACTCTAATCAAGATGATTCTGTGTAACTTAAGGGTGCATGTTATATACAAACTTTGGACGGCACTCATTTTGTGCGAGGGGCGAAATATTGGATCTTACTAACTATTATAGAGATAAACAGCCATAAACATGATATTATTCTCTTCGAGCCGAAATACTACTCAGAGAAAGACATGTCTTATTAATTAAAATTTGCATCTTAAATTAATTAGGACCGAAAAATTTGCCTGTACAATAAATAAAAAAAAAATTACTTTAAATCTATTCCTTCGCAAAGAGGAAGTCAGTTTTTCAACAACTGTTAATTAAGGATACTGTTTCTCGTAATTAAAGAAAATATAACTCTTGTCTCACAGAAAAAAAAAAATCTGAATTGTGTCAGGAACTTATCACAAACTCTAGCGTTACATTTCGCCGCTAAGGTTGTTACGCAATCCTACAAATTGCAAATAATTCCCGGAGAAACCTGCAATCGAGCTCCCGTTGACATCACATGTAATTAGATAAATCTCTCGGAGGGAGACTTGACTTATCCGGTGCATAGAATTAACAATATAAATGAAAACAACGCGTTGTCAAGATATGTTAATTCAGCGCCAGCCCCGTCGTACATTCCCACTCATATATCGATAGCCTACATGTGATGCCTTTGACACAAGCACATGTGTTAACCTACTCGAATAACCATCTGCCTTCACGGGAGACAGTCCCTCATCCACGTTTAAGTACGACACGTGGCTGCCAATTTCAAAATGTCTCTAGTTTACTTTTTTCGAAATGGAATTTGTTTAGTCCATGCGATATCTGTCATTATATGTCGATAAATCTGGAGCACTTGGCTTCCAAAACGTCTTTTTTTTCTTTCAAAATNCATGCGATATCTGTCATTATATGTCGATAAATCTGGAGCACTTGGCTTCCAAAACGTCTTTTTTTTCTTTCAAAATTAAGAATGGCCGTTGCTAGTGCTTCCAAAGTGTTTCTTCTCATTAAACCGTACACTTTAAAGTCGAAACTGTTAAAAATGCTCAGAATCAGCGAATTTCACTGCAGATCTGCTAAAATTACTCCACTTGAATCACTAAAGATCTACTGATAATTTTAGTGTCTGGTGTGCAGTTATTAAACAGTTATTTCTATTGACTCCTTGTAAATTGCAATGACCTGACAGTAAAACTGCAGTGTATTCCTCTGATTCACAAGTAGATAGAAACACATTAACTGAAAATTCAGTAAAATAATTCTACTATTTGTAATCACTGATTGNCATGCGATATCTGTCATTATATGTCGATAAATCTGGAGCACTTGGCTTCCAAAACGTCTTTTTTTTCTTTCAAAATGAAGAATGGCAGTTGCTAGTGCTTCCAAAGTGTTTCTTCTCATTAAACCGTACACTTTAAAGTCGAAACTGTTAAAAATGCTCAGAATCAGCGAATTTCACTGCAGATCTGCTAAAATTACTCCACTTGAATCACTAAAGATCTACTGATAATTTTAGTGACTGGTGTGCAGTTATTAAACAGTTATTTCTATTGACTCCTTGTAAATTGCAATGACCTGACAGTAAAACCGCAGTGTATTCTACTGATTCACAAGTAGATAGAAACACATTAACTGAAAATTCAGTAAAATAATTCTACTATTTGTAATCACTGATTGAGGTTTGGAGTGTAGAAAAAAGTGGTTTCTGAAAACTTTATGTCTTTTTTCAGACATAAAACGTCCTCTTTGTTAATATAGATTCTGTTTTTCCTCTCCCACCCCCCACCCCCCAACAACTACGTCAACACATACATTTTTAAAATGTCTCTTTGTCCAACTTTTACTACTCAAAAGTGTCTCTTGTCATCAGCATGCATTTCCGAAACGTATATTCTCTTATGTACCATCCATTGTTACACACCTTCTCGCCTTCTACGTAAATAATTATTATCTGTACAGAAAAACGCCATTAAATGCCAGTAGTCTAATTACAATTATTAATATATGATAGGGATTTCAAGATGTTTAGCTTGGAAAATATTGCCTCATGTGGTTTTATTGATTATCCAAAAGTTCTTGTAAGTAGAGAAAGGACGTTTCGGAATTAGCCACCACACACCCCACAGTCTCGGCACAGATTCACCATTGTCAGAACCTTAGGGTGCCGCCTACTTGCAGTTATTTTCCGCATTTGAGACCGAGAAGCACGGAGCGATAAGGGAGATACTTCCATGCGCATCAAATGCGCCATCACCCCTACGCGCAGGCCTCTGAATCTGCGTGCTGTGTTCTCTTCGTGCTGTATGTTCCTGTGGGACTTCAAACCGCTATCCTCTCAATTTAATGGTGGAAAATCTGTGTTAATTGTCAATGTAGAGCCCTTGAGAATTTTTGTTTGTATTTGACGAGAATATTTTGAGACACAGCGCTACACACAAGATAACATTAATTCTGTCGCTTGCAACGCTAAAAACTCACCAACCAATAAGTTCAGTGTACGTTTGCAGAACGTTAGACTAACACGCTTTTCATTCGCCATTTCAAATTATGCTTGTAGATCGTGAAGACAGCTTTCATCATAACATTAATTTATTAGTTCTCCCGATCGTTTTCTCACGAAAGTCTGGGCGCTGTCCAGACTTAATTAGAAAAGCACTCACCTGATATATTACGATAGTAGCGATTTCAAGATCGTTAACCCCGTTCTGATAATCTTCTGTGATTTAACGGTTTTTGACATTCTGTCACCACACCNGATAGTAGCGATTTCAAGATCGTTAGCCCCGTTCTGATAATCTTCTGTGATTTAACGGTTTTTGACATTCTGTCACCACACCACAGATACACGCAGTATAATATAGTGTTCTAGAAAAATAATGTATTTTGATTTATAAATTGTTGGAAATAAAATTATCGTCGTGTGATATATACCTGAAAACCTAAAACTTTGAATACCCTCTGGTTCTGCATATTTTAATGACAATGAGAGTACATACAATGAATAATGATTAAAATATCACTTACATTACTTTTAACACAGATTCACTACGCAGTGTGACACACTAATGGCTACCCGTGAAGTTGGAAGGAACTTATACCAAACTGGTAAACCCCATTACCTGCCGGGAATTGGATTCGTCTTCTTTGGAATGTCAGTCAGCCCCTCTTTATTACCAGTAAAACGTGCGGGTAAAACTTACTATACATNACACTTTTAAAATGGCTCTTTGTCCAATTTTTACTACTCAAAAGTGTCTCTTGTCATCAGCATGCATTTCCGAAACGTATATTCTCTTATGTACCGTCAATTGTTACACACCTTCTCGCCTTCTACGTAAATAATTATTATCTGTACAGAAAAACGCCATTAAATTCCAGTAGTCTAGTTACAATTATTAATATATGATAGGAATTTCAAGATTATTAGCTTGGAAAATATTGCCTCATGTGGTTTTATTGATTATCCAAAAGTTCTTGTAAGTAGAGAAAGGACGTTTCGGAATTAGCCACCACACACCCGGCAGTCTCGGCACAGATTCACCGTTGTCAGAACCTTAGGGTGCCGCCTACTTGCAGTTATTTTCCGCATTTGAGACCGAGAAGCACGCAGCGATAAGGGAGATACTTCCATGCGCATCAAATGCGCCATCACCCCTACGCGCAGGCCTCTGAATCTGCGTGCTGTGTTCTCTTCGTGCTGTATGTTCCTATGGGACTTCAAACCGCTATCCTCTCAATTTATTGGTGGAAAATCTGTGTTAATTGTCAATGTAGAGCCCTTGCGAATTGTTGTTTGTATTTGACGAGAATATTTTGAGACACGGCGCTACACCCTAGATAACATTAATGTTGTCGCTTGCAACGCTTAAAACTCACCAACCAATAAGTTCAGTGTACGTTTGCAGAACGTTAGACTAACACGCTTTTCATTTGCTATTTCAAATTATGCTTGTAGATCGTGAAGACAGCTTTCATCATAACATTAATTTATTAGTACTCCCGATCGTTTTCTCACGAAAGTCTGGGCGCTGTCCAGACTTAATTAGAAAAGCACTCACCTGATATATTACGATAGTAGCGATTTCAAGATCGTTAGCCCCGTTCTGATAATCTTCTGTGATTTAACGGTTTTTGACATTCTGTCACCACACCACAGATACACGCAGTATAATATAGTGTTCTAGAAAAATAATGTATTTTGATTTATAAATTGTTGGAAATAAAATTATCGTCGTGTGATATATACCTGAAAACCTAAAACTTTTAATTCTTTCTGGTTCTGCATATTTTAATGAAAATGAGAGTACATACAATGAATAATGATTAAAATATCACTTACATTACTTTTAACACAGATTCACTACGCAGTGTGACACACTAATGGCTACCCGTGAAGTTGGAAGGAACTTATACCAAACTGGTAAACCCCATTACCTGCCGGGAATCGGATTCGTCTTCTTTGGAATGTCAGTCAGCCCCTCTTTATTACCAGTAAAACGTGCGGGTAAAACTTACTATACATGATTAATCGAAATTTACTTACCAGTATTATTTTGTAAACTAAAAAAAAATTTATTTTACTTATTATTAATTTGTGAGTGAGTTCCTACTGCAAGAAACAAGTTCTCGTCTTATGTGGAATAATAGTGCTTGAAACGCCTCGTATTAATTATTTATGTAGCTACATATATTCGACATAAACATATAAAACTAACCTTTTTGTCATGTAAATCTGAATGAATATTTAATGTAACATATATAAATTTATTTCAATTTATATATTTATATCCATTGATCTATTGAAATTACGCTAATAAATGTAAATTTCTGGGTTGCCTAGGAAATATTCCTGCAAATAGCGTGTTGAACTAAAACTATAGAATTTATGAAATTACCGCCGAGTTTAAACATTACTAAACGATCGTTAAATACACATATTATTAACAGATTTTCCAGTGTTACATTATGATATGGATTGTTGTATTTTTAAGATAATTTGGACTTTACTCCTAAGTATCCAATTAAATAATTTTTTGTAAAATTTTGCCTAATCTTAATTTAATGAAATATATATGAAAACATTGTAAATTTCTGCATGTCTGAAATGGTAAACTGACCTTTTTTTGTTCGTTACTCGAGTCCTTTCGTTCAAATCGGTAACGTAAATTCCCACGTATTTGTCATCCAACACTACAGAGTGGAAAATGTATTAAAACTTTTTCAACGCACGTACTGTACACAAAGTAAAGCAACGTAATTGCTAGCGAGCTTAATTTTGTCCAGGAATTTATATTCTCTGTCTTACTGTGGGACGTTTGTGGCTTTGAAAACAGACTTTAGGTTTAATGTTAGGTGTTCGTAGCCTCCCGGTAAGCCGAAATGTATGAGAGCACGGATATTTGCAAGTAATGGAAGGATTGAAATTAATTCGATCATAATTTTACTTCTCTATAAAATGCTATAATACAGCAAAACTAAATTTTTTATATTCAAAATGAATTTTTATTAAGCCCATACTTTATATATGTTACCGTATGAGGAATCGGTGGGTGGAACTCTGGACTACGAGATCAATAACAAACAGCATATATTTTCGGGAAGAGTCCGTGTGACATATTTGATGGAGTTAGCAAGCTAATCTATGTATTTTCTAACTTTAAGTATTATTAAAATTCTAGAAAAATATTGCAAATTATATTGCGACGTAAATTTCTGTAAAAATCAATATTGGTTAAAACATATTTCTTTTGAAAGATTTCTTTAAAAATTTTAACATTTCCAGGCGTAATTTTATTTGCAGTTTCAGGTGTTGCAAATAAGAGATTTTATGATGCATTCTGTACTTGAGTAGACACAACACTTGTTTCGTCGTCACAGCCAATGAGCTACAGGCTTCGTGTTCGGCTAAAGTAACACGAACCAGACATTTTTTTTCCGATTCAGTTACTTACAGCTATGATCATTGGCCATTGAGCTACGCATTGTACAGCTGGGACAGAAAATTACCTTCAAGTGCGTTATCTACACAACCTTATTACACTTTATTTTAATGGATTGATAAATCCAAAATTATTGTAATATTAATTTTGTAGGATTACACTTACTTAGTTTATATACACTACCTCAGTGGGTGTAAAAAGAAACTTAAGTGATTGACAAACGAATATCACTGACAACAGCCCAAGAAGCTTCCGTTATCTCAACCTTATCAATCGGTGTCATCTTAGTAGACTGCAGTTAAATGTAACGTCCCTAAAATTTTACAAATCAACATAATAAGTAAGTGTTTTCATTATACCACTTTGAGTACCCAAACATGGCCACCTTTCCCCATATCAGTATTTTTTAAATGTTTCTTACCGCGTCTCTTTAACCATCAGATGATAAGGTCGACCAGCTTCATTGTTATTCATTCTCGTTGTGAATAACACCCTGAATATAGTTTAAAGTACGAGGACGCGCTATTGTCGCATTAAACGACGTCTATTGTGTTGTAAAAAATTTAAAAAAACTTTAATTTCCGTAATTGATATGTCCATATAAAATAGGTTAACAAAACGTTTACTTCGGTGATCTTAAATTTGCACGTTATCGCTGCAGAAGTTATATTTCTGATACATGTTTACCTACTCCTTGAGGGGAACTCAAGAATTAACGAAAGTATAGGCTGTTCCCTGTAAACTGAGCACTTTCGAAAGCCCTGCTTAAGATTTACTTGTATACACCTTGTGTATTCATCCACGTTATGTAAAATTAACTCTGCCATTGGCCTCATCACTTTATCCATGCGTCGGTAAAGTAAAACTGTAAATTATTAGAACAGTTAATATTTTACTTATATGTTCACTTTATCACTTAGATGCATTAAAAAAACAGAAAGCGCAAGGAATAATTTAAGTTATCAATAATGTTCACTTGATACTTTTAATTCGACGATAAGACGTAGAACTGCTTTCCCTCCATTGTTACAAAGTTTACTGGGCGCATGCCACTCAGTGCGCCCGTTAAATTATATGCGCATAGGAGCAGTGAAATTTTCCTCAGGTTTATTTCAGAAGTGCTCACTTTACTGTGAACAACCTTTAAAGTAATGCAGTGCACGAACTCGCGTAACACTGCGACGGAATTACCTGGTATTCGTCGCGTCGTCCGGGTGCACAGCCAGGTGGGCGGCTACGACGCGGCAGAACGTGGACTGGGCGAGCGACAGCCCTCGTCTCTCTTCCCCGCCTTGCTACTACCGCGTGACCAGCCAGGTGGGCGGCTATGACGCGGCAGAACGTGGACTGGGCGAGCGACAGCCCTCGTCTCTCTTCCCCGCCTTGCTACTACCGCGTGACCAGCCAGGTGGGCGGCTATGACGCGGCAGAACGTGGACTGGGCGAGCGACAGCCCTCGTCTCTCTTCCCCGCCTTGCTACTACCGCGTGACCAGCCAGGTGGGCGGCTATGACGCGGCAGAACGTGGACTGGGCGAGCGACAGCCCTCGTCTCTCTTCCCCGCCTTGCTACTACCGCGTGACCTGGGCGTCACGTTGCCGACATCACCCGGCTCGTCATCCGCGACTTTTGCAGATGATTCAGGAGAAATCTTCACTCGGCGTCTAGGAGGTTCCTGCACGTCTGAGGCGAAAGTATCGGCTGCAGACCCACGACTGCTCGACCCTCGCCAACATTGTCGTTGGCGGACATTCACTGGAGGTTTCATGATGCGGTCTCCCTGCTAGCCATTGTAGGGACAGGCTAGAAGGTCAAGGTTGGGGAAAAATAATACTGTAATAATCATGTAGGATTTTTTAAGTAGGGTTTTTCAAATAGGCTTTTTATACTTGTCGCTAGAAGTTAAGTATTGTCAAAGATATTTTTTTTAACTTCTTTATAGGTTTTCNAAATAGGCTTTTTATACTTGTCGCTAGAAGTTAAGTATTGTCAAAGATATTTTTTTTAACTTCTTTATAGGTTTTCTGACGCGGCACGTTTTATTAAAATTTTTTTGGTATGTTTTTTTTGGGATTCGGATAGATTTGTCATAAATTTTGCGTTTTAAACTTTGTGTGAATTGTGTAAATGGAGGAAGATCTGTATTTGAATGAATCAGTATTGGAATTCTATATTTTGGGGGGAGAATGAAATAAAAAATGTGAGGAGAAGTAGTGTGCCCGTAAATATATATTTAAAATCTCATTCTTCTCTACATTTCTGCATTCACCCTAGTGTCCTATAACATCGCTGCTATGAACGTTATTTCCTTCATCTTGTCTTGTTTCTAGCTAAGGAAATCATGGTTGAAGTGATTGTTGGGTTGGAGGCATGGTGGGTGCATGTGACAGATTGAGGGAGTTCTAAGAACCCCGAGCATNGGTTGAAGTGATTGTTGGGTTGGAGGCATGGTGGGTGCATGTGACAGATTGAGGGAGTTCTAAGAACCCCGAGCATATGTTGCAAAATAATATCAGAATTAAAAATTTTACTAATTTATGTATTTTAAACAATAAAACTATCACATAAGACAATAGTTATTAAAAAATAGCACTGCTGAATAATTTTTTTATTACCACTTTTAAATACAATCNGGTTGAAGTGATTGTTGGGTTGGAGGCATGGTGGGTGCATGTGACAGATTGAGGGAGTTCTAAGAACCCCGAGCATCTGTTGCAAAATAATATCAGAATTAAAAATTTTACTAATTTATGTATTTTAAACAATAAAGCTATCACATAAGACAATAGTTATTAAAAAATAGCACTGCTGAATAATTTTTTTATTACCACTTTTAAATACAATCNGCTATCACATAAGACAATAGTTATTAAAAAATAGCACTGCTGAATAATTTTTTTATTACCACTTTTAAATACAATCACATAGAAACCACAAAATTAGAACTTATTCAAAAGTAACTGTTTTAACTTTGAAAAGTTATATAACATCGCTCTCTACGATGGCAAAATTTAAAAGAAATTAACCGCTCTTAATTTTAACCAAAATGTAACTTCGTTATGTTACGAAAGTTAGCTAGGAAAAAACATTTTTCTTCACTTTATTTAAACTTCAATATTGTAGAGATGTTGACAACATTATTTTGTTTAATTTACGATAGTTATATTGTTTAAGTCTATTTACTGATTTTGTGGTGATAAATCCATAATTTTATATAAAATATCATAACTTTTATATACAGAATATGGTGTATAAAATATTGCTGCGCATTATAGTTACGAGCATTAAATTTTCTTGTTAATAAGTGAAGCCCCATAAAAATAAATTTAGTAGTTCAAATACTGTTCTTGTTTTTATGTTTCGTGAATTCGTTCACTGTGAGACCTTTACGTGGCCTTTAAAAGGGAAACACTTCTGTTATCTCGAGCGGTAAAAAATATCAGGCACCAAGTTCGAATAGCGACGTCTGAATCTGATCGTCAAGCAAGCTGTGTATTCAACTGGCGTTGTTAAATGAAAACATAGTTTTACTTTAGAAATATAACACCTTTGTATATAGAACGATATAATTAAAGATATTCTTTGTTATTTTATTGGTAAAATAGAATGTACAATTGCTGGTATATTTGCTTGCGGAAACTGAAGTGAATTAAAGCAACCAAATGACGTAAATATAATCCGTCAGTTACTTTAAACGAAAAATAAATATGATATTCCTGGAAAGGAATAAAATGCTATGAACATCTACGAGTATGAGTAGAATATTGTTTATGTAATTAATATATTGGAGTGTACCACACTAATGATAGCAAATCTCGTTGAAACCAACTGTTGTTTCCAAGAGGTAATATATACCTGCTGCTGCCAATCCGCTCCAATAAATTTAAGAGGGGAGGGAAGAGAAATCTACATATATCACGAGCAAAATTGTATTAATCTTGTTGTGACCGACTTCCCGTGGCTCAGTCGGTTGCGCGGCGCCGGTCTGAGATGAGGAAGATCGGGGTTCGAATCATGGCTAAGACATGGGTGAGTTAGTTTGTAAGCCGTACCCTGATAAGCCTTCAGGCATAACACCCGGAGTATTTAAAAAGCACTTTCCAATATAATTGTTTTTGTAGAACTTATATTTCAATGATTAAAATTTCGCTACTTTTGATGAAATTATTTAGAACACACGTATTTGTAGTAAAATATTTGACATGCCGATATAGAAAATATTTCAGTCGAAGCTGTGCCTAACAAAAGGGCGTTTACATAACGAGTGAAGCCGTCGCGTAACTTGAATATTATTTCAACAAATTTTCCCATAGTTGAAATGTTATACATTTGGATTTTAATACATCAAATGCTTTCAGGAAACTAAGTCATATCATTTGCTTGAATGTTTTCGGTGACGAAAATTTGAGATGATTAAATAAAAATAGCACTGGTAAATAATCCTGGAATAGAAGTGATTTTTGAGCCCCGTGGCACTTTAGCAACATTTGAAATTAAAGTTTTTAGCAAATGACAAGGTCTATTGGTAAAAATAAAACTCAGTTATAGAAAATTTACTTAAAAATCCTTAAAACNGTTTTTAGCAAATGACAAGGTCTATTGGTAAAAATAAAACTCAGTTATAGAAAATTTACTTAAAAATCCTTAAAACCTAGCTATCGCAGAAAACAAAAATTATTTCTTAAATTTCGTGAATCCTGCCGTTTAGACGAACTCTTTGAACATTTNCTAGCTATCGCAGAAAACAAAAATTATTTCTTAAATTTCGTGAATCCTGCCGTTTAGACGAACTCTTTGAACATTTATAACAAGTAATTCCTGCAGATAAACGGTTTTACAGATTTTCATAATAATGAGCAGATTTGCCAACATCTTATGATATAATCAATAATACGCAAACTATTTGTAATTGAAGGACACATGGTAGAGTTTTAATTAAGTAGTAAATAAACTAATATATTCATACTGTTTTTAGATTCTTTTGTTGACACTAACTAAATACATTATGTGAGTGGATATTTGAAGGTAAAATATACTGAATCTCTTCTAGTTCACAGAGAGACGTTCTTAAATTAGAACTATTTCTTGTAAACTGCTTGAATATTTCTTGGTAATTATCCATTCCGCGCTACATGGATTAAATTAAGCTATAACTTGATAGGCAAAAAAAAAACATTTCTTCACACGGGGCAGTTTAGAAGGAAGAGGTTTATTGAGTACAGATTCTTTCTTTATCTAATAAAGTTAGATTTTATTTCGTCATTTCATCACGAATATTCGATAGTGGCGGGGAAGGAAGGCCTTTCGTAAACTTAACTCCTTACGTTGTGTATCAATCAAATTTAATGGTTCTTTCTCGCTTCATTGGTACTTTTTATTCACTGATACATAATCCGTTTCATTACCAAGCAGTGATTTTTTAATAGTACTGTTCGTGTTGAGTTCTATTTTGTACTATTACATTTTTAATATGGTTTTATTGTGTCCCAAATTTAAGTCAGTGGTTCATTAAGTAAAATTTTTTTTTATATTTCACTCGTGCCCAGTATTGTATTTACTGAATAGGTGTAGGAGAAGAGTAGACAAATTCACTTTGCCATTTAAAAGGAATCATAAAATTACTTAAATAATTTATTATATTGATACCACCGTTAAATTTAATTTGGACAAAATATGCGTTCTTCCCAATCACTACACAAGCATAGTCGTTCTGGGATGCAGAATATATTTGTTATTACTGATGCTTCCGAATAACGTATTTATTGTGTTTCTACTATTCGCTGCACGAAGTCACAGATACGGGCGCGCCTGATAGGATGCATTTGTGAAGTGCATTGATGTGAGCCAGAATGTAACACTCATTAAAATATAATTTATATTTAGCTTTCCATGAAGCGCTCCATTGCAATATCTGGCGCACTGTCAAATTAGATTTATTTTACCCTAAAATTATAGACCAGATATATTTACAGCGTAAAATTGGCCGAGTTTGTTTCTTGTGTAGCAATAAATCTGCTGCGAAGTAAAAAAAAAAAATCCTTTTTCTTTGCAAAGACGGGAAAAACATATCTAAAGTACAGTCTTAGCAGGAAAAATTTTTTTTTACGGTAAAATAGATTAAAATGAATACAACCTGAAAAATATTTTTTGATTATTTTTCTTTCTCCTTTGTTGATAAAATTTCAAAATTTAAATACATGTTATCATAAATGGCATAAGTTTTTTTTTCCACGGTGAAAAAATTAAAAATTATATTTTACTTCAAGAAAATTTTTGACCAGACTCAACTATATTGCAGTGCTTTCCACATATCATTCCGTGTTGAATTCTTTTTGGACTGCTGCCCATTTCGCTATCCAAGCAAACAAATACCAAATGCTTTCCGCTATTTATTGCGATCAAGGAACGTCACAGTGTTTTTGTTCTTTCTTCCCTGCAGACACTCTAAATATGTTCTAGTTACACTTTTACATCCTCAGAGATTTATTTTCTAAATAGATAGATTGTTTCTTTGCTTAATAAGCTAGTGTACATTTTCCCACAAAGATACATTAATTTATTTTTCTTTTACATTCTAAATCATCAGTTGGACTTCATGTCCAAGATTTTAGCAAAACATAATTTCACACACAGAAATGACATAAATGATGAAATTTTTTCTTACTAATATTCACAAACGTTTTAAACATCAGCGTTTTAAAACATTGAAAATTTAAAAATAGTAATTTTGTATTACGTTAAAGGCATTATAAATCATAATACCTAGTAATGCTATATTTTTCTTGCATTGTCTGGTAAATTTCGAATAATTATAATTGGACTATACTATGATTGACACTAGATAAAAACGGCTAACATAAGAGTGAAATTGAATAAGTGATTTCAGCAAACTAAGTCTGGATAAACTTGGTTGCATGGTTTCGTAAATAAAGCATTAGTAATAAAAATTGCTCAAATGGCCACTATTTTATAAATCAGTATTTGACGTAAGTAAAATATATCAGTTTACATGGAGCACTGTAGTATTTCTTGTTGGCCAAATACTGTAGAAAACGGTAAATTTTTCTGTAATAGGACACAAAAAATTNGGAGCACTGTAGTATTTCTTGTTGGCCAAATACTGTAGAAAACGGTAAATTTTTCTGTAATAGGACACAAAAAATTTGTTTTTTTATGTGGTGCAATATTACAAATTTACGGAATAAAGATACAATTTATCAACATATTTTATGCTGGTAGTTGATTTTTTCAACAAACCAAGTTTGGTCAAAATTGTATACATAACAAATTAACCTAAAATATTTAAATGGCCGTTATTTTAAAAATAATATTCTTATCTATCTANGGAGCACTGTAGTATTTCTTGTTGGCCAAATACTGTAGAAAACGGTAAATTTTTCTGTAATAGGACACAAAAAATTAGTTTTTTTATGTGGTGCAATATTACAAATTTGCGGAATAAAGATACAATTTATCAACATATTTTATGCTGGTAGTTGATTTTTTCAACAAACCAAGTTTGGTCGAAATTGTATACATAACAAATTAACCTAAAATATTTAAATGGCCGTTATTTTAAAAATAATATTCTTATCTATCTAAACCACATATGTAAATTGGCCCACCATAAGTTTAGACATATACAAACATGCAAAGTTTGGTTTAAATTTATTTCCATCGTTTCATCATCAAAATGTTTTCATGGTCACCATTAAAAAAAAAAGTCTGACTCCCTTAAAACATATCAGTTTACACGGCGTGCTGTAGTATTTCTTGTTTGAAAATTTTGGAGGAATCTGTTGTTTGCTTCCCTAGATAGAGAACACATAATTATTCCTTCATGTAGTGCTATCTTACAAAAGGTACAAAAAAATGCTCTGTATTTTCATATATTATGCTAGTAGTTAATACTTTCAGCATACCAAGTTTCTTCCAAACCTACACCTTTTAAGTGACCACCATATTCAAAATAAGTAACTAAGATTTTTAAAACATATACGGCTTCATGGTTTACCGTAGTATTGGTTATATGCGAAATTATGGCGACGATCTATCCGATAGTTTCCAAATTTTTGTTAAATCTTCTTCTTTCATGTAGTGCTATATTCGAAAGTACAGTTCGAATGCCAGTATACCTCCCTAAAATAAATATTTAACTGTTAAATTCCAAAATTCGTTTTAAACTGGTTAAATGTTTCCTAAGATATTAAATAGGGCCGTAAATATTAAAATGGCCACCGTTTTGAAAATAAGCACACTACGTGGTACAAAACTATAAAAGGCATACGTCCTTACCAATTACTATATTTGTGTTTACCGAGTTCGGTGAATTTAGTTTTACGGGTTAGAAAGTTATTAGGGGAGGGGGTAAATACATCCAAGGCAGACATTCGCATGATTGCATAAGACTTCATTTTCAATGAAAGCAGGCAAAAAAAAGATAATGTTAAATACTGGGTGCTGCGTCGCGTAGTCATGAACCAACGCTGCGTCACGTAGTCATGAACCAATGCTGCGTCGCGTAGTCATGAATCAATGCTGCGTCACATAGTCATGATAATGTTGCGTCGCGTAGTCATGAACCAATGCCGCGTCACGTAGTCATGAACCAATGCTGCGTCGCGTAGTCATGAATCAATGCTGCGTCACATAGTCATGATAATGTTGCGTCGCGTAGTCATGAACCAATGCCGCGTCACGTAGTCATGAACCAATGCTGCGTCGCGTAGTCATGAATCAATGCTGCGTCACATAGTCATGATAATGTTGCGTCGCGTAGTCATGAACCAATGCCGCGTCACGTAGTCATGAACCAATGCTGCGTCGCGTAGTCATGAATCAATGCTGCGTCACATAGTCATGATAATGTTGCGTCGCGTAGTCATGAACCAATGCCGCGTCACGTAGTCATGAACCAATGCTGCGTCGCGTAGTCATGAATCAATGCTGCGTCACATAGTCATGATAATGTTGCGTCGCGTAGTCATGAACCAATGCCGCGTCACGTAGTCATGAACCAATGCTGCGTCGCGTAGTCATGAATCAATGCTGCGTCACATAGTCATGATAATGTTGCGTCGCGTAGTCATGAACCAATGCCGCGTCACGTAGTCATGAACCAATGCTGCGTCGCGTAGTCATGAATCAATGCTGCGTCACATAGTCATGATAATGTTGCGTCGCGTAGTCATGAACCAATGCCGCGTCACGTAGTCATGAACCAATGCTGCGTCGCGTAGTCATGAATCAATGCTGCGTCACATAGTCATGATAATGTTGCGTCGCGTAGTCATGAACCAATGCTGCGTCGCGTAGTCATGAATCAATGCTGCGTCACATAGTCATGATAATGTTGCGTCGCGTAGTCATGAACCAATGCTGCGTCTCGAAGTCATAAATCAATGCTGCGTCGCGTAGACATGAATAAATGCTGCGTCATGTAGTCATGAACCAATGCTGCGTCGCGTAGACATGAATCAATGCTACGTCACGTAGTCATGAACCAATGCTGCGTCGCGTGGTCATGAATCAATGCTGCGTCACATAGTCATGATAATGTTGCATCGCGTAGTCATGAACCAATGCTGCTTCGGTAGTCATGAATCAATGCTGCGTCGCATAGTCATGGCAATGCTGCGTCGCGTAGTCATGAACCAATGCAGCGTCGCGTAGTCATGAACCAACGCTGCGTCACGTAGTCATGAACCAATGCTGCGTCGCATAGTCATGAACCAATGCTGCGTCGGTAGTCATGAATCAATGCTGCGTCGCATAGTCATGGCAATGCAGCGTCGCGTAGTCATGAACCAACGCTGCGTCACGTAGTCATGAACCAATGCTTCGTCACGTAGTCATTAACCAATGCTGCGTCGCGAAGTCATGAACCAATGGTGCGTGGTCGGCGCCATTCTAATCCAGAAGCTCGCATCAATATGGAAATCACCTTCCAGTGAACATTGTCATTTGTTGCTGCTGACGATAGAAGAATTTTTAATACATTTGTTGATTCTTCTGCGGTGTGTCTACTTAAACCCTTGCCANTGTTGCTGCTGACGATAGAAGAATTTTTAATACATTTGTTGATTCTTCTGCGGTGTGTCTACTTAAACCCTTGCCATAGGTTCCAAAGATTCAGTTTGTGTAAAAAAATTCGTTGATTCTTTTAACACCATCAATTTCCTCTTTTGCAAAAACTGAAATGAATTTTAATGTGTATATAAATAATTTGAAATAAATGTTATGGCATTTAAACATTTTCTGCTGGACGATGTATGTATTTGCGCCCTTGCCATAGATGAGTTCTGTATCGGCGTTTAGCTGAAATGTTTAGTGATGTTTAGCTGAAGTGTTTAGATGAAATTTGGCGCATTATTCAAATTTGTATTTTTTTTCCAATTTGCATTACCGTTTGTAATATTACTTCGGGATTACGTTTTGCACAGAATTATTTCAAATACATTTAAGGCGCGGCTTCACCTATTGTGCAGAAATGCTTCGTTTTCGTATCATAATATTTTAGTTCCAGAGGTATTATTGGAAATGTTTTATTACAGAAAATTTACAGTTTCCTAGTTGGTTAATACTTCTGCATAAAATTTTCACTGTGTTATTTCCTGCTTGCGAAAAGGCAGGAACTGATTGATAAGATATTAATATGTTTCCGAATTTTTTTACAAGCAGGTAACATACAATTAAAATTACGCACAAAAATATTAAACGAATTATAAAATGTTAATTTTTTGTAATAGTACACTGTGAGTTATTACTGAGTTAGAAACTATGACGCATTAACGAAAATTTCTGCAAAATGAATGAAGCCAAGCCTTAATAAAGCACGAAAAGTCTTTCCATATTCATTCCTTAAGCATAGTAACGAGTAAGAAGCACTGAGGATAAAATATTTTCAATCAGTAAATAAACATTCCTTATGCCATGTAAGCTCATTTCCTCAACCTCCCCCCTCATTATANTAAAATATTTTCAATCAGTAAATAAACATTCCTTATGCCATGTAAGCTCATTTCCTCAACCTCCCCCCTCATTATAACAAAATTAGTCTTTGGGGACTAGTGCAAGAGAAACACACCGAAGACAGCTTTGCTATACACTCAATATTGAAATTAATTCATGTATAAGAATATTTTTAAGTCATAATTTACGATAAAGGATCTATGAAAAAACACAAAATATTAAAAACATACTTTATTAATTGTTTAGAACTAAATTCGTGTATAAGTAACGAGAACCCGTGCACCAANTAAAATATTTTCAATCAGTAAATAAACATTCCTTATGCCATGTAAGCTCATTTCCTCAACCTCCCCCCTCATTATAGCAAAATTAGTCTTTGGGGACTAGTGCAAGAGAAACACACCGAAGACAGCTTTGCTATACACTCAATATTGAAATTAATTCATGTATAAGAATATTTTTAAGTCATAATTTACGATAAAGGATGTATGAAAAAACCCAAAATATTAAAAACATACTTTATTAATTGTTTAGAACTAAATTCGTGTATAAGTAACGAGAACCCGTGCACCAAACTTTCGGACATTGAAAACGTCGTGCTCTATTGAATTACTATGCTTCTTGAGACGCACAAAAACCACGTCGTATTACAACATCTCAACTTTGACAGGAAATATACATTGCACACGTAACGAGATACACAAAGGGGTTTATATCGGCAAATTGTAGTTTAACCTAGCGTGTTCATGCGCTATACGCCGTCACGAGATACCGCTACATGGAAAGACAGGGAAAACAGGAGGCGTGTCGCGGTGACGATGAACACAAAGAAATACGTCATCATCAACCTCAACCAGTACACTGCAAACACGTCAGCTGGAAGTACCATATCAACAAAGAGCTCGGGACAGCGCAAAATAAGCCGGCGGCGTGGCTCCACGAAATTACGTCTAATTATATTAATGGCACGCACAGCGTTAAACCTACCATTTCAAACAAACTCTGATGTCTCAGAGCTTGGGCGTGTTACTTCCAGGATATATTCAACGCATAGTACCCTGAACACTTTACAGTAATCAAAAAACGAAAATAGCACCAAAGAAATTAAATTAACATTCTGCAAATGGAAAAGCTGGAAAGAGAAAATTTGAATAATTAGACACTAGTAATATACACAAGAGTCAAACAGTTTGATACCATTCATTACGCTTTCTGAACACAGAACCACACAAAAGAAGAAAGACTTAAAACAGTATCCTAAGAGGTAGCAATACTATGCAAATTTACATAACACCCGTTTATTTATAGGAGAACTACAGGGCACCATGAGGACGTCTAACAAAGCCTACAGAATCAATGGCGTAGCCAGAGATTTGCTAAGAGGGAGGGAGAGGGGTTTTCACAGACTGAAGTGAAGGGAATAATATTACACTGGAATTCGTTGCGCTGACACGTGTTAGATAGGTCAAAAACTAGGAGAATCATTCCTTCACGGTATAAAAAAAGGAACCATTGTTTACAGCAAATACGTATTTTATCACAATTAAAGGCTTATTAAAATTCTAATTTCTAATTGTTGACAACCTAAGACTAAAAAAGAGGGGCTAACGGTACCCAACCCTCTCCGACCCCCCTCCACCAACGGAGGTACCAGAAATAGTAAATCATTTAATTAAGAAGTTTTGAAAAAGCACATAAACCGTAACATTACAAACCGACAAATCTACAACCTAAACAATTCATTTAAAGGCGCTTGCGTCAAGACCCAGAATCCTTCGGAATATCACACGAACTAGCCTAACGCACTAGTGCGCTAGANTTTAAAGGCGCTTGCGTCAAGACCCAGAATCCTTCGGAATATCACACGAACTAGCCTAACGCACTAGTGCGCTAGAATATCTTAGTGGGCCCAGGAAAGCTACTTTTGAGTGGCGACTCAGAAGTCAAAATGTGGACGGAATTGTCACCTACATGACGTGTTCGCATCTGGCTTGGAAAGCAGTGTAGGGAAAAACTTTTACCTAGCTAATTAGGCATGCATACCTTTCCAGCGCAAAGTGACGGAAAAGTGAGTAGCAGTGTCAAGAAGATGCTAGTAGGTACAACGAACGAGAGTTGAAGGNTCCAGCGCAAAGTGACGGAAAAGTGAGTAGCAGTGTCAAGAAGATGCTAGTAGGTACAACGAACGAGAGTTGAAGGTATGCAAGAGCTCTTCAGTAGTCGACGACGGAACTCCAACATTTCGAAGCTGACCATGAAAAAATTCTAATGGCGCAGCCAAAACAGTACTTTAAAAACAGTTTGGAAGAAACCGAGCTATCTTTACGTGATAATCCCCCGCCGTTGGTCGGCGAGACCACCTCCACACGTGCACGTACTCTAAAGCTCTCCAGTTTACTACATACACACAGAATTAAATTTCTGGACGGAGCGAACATAGAAGGCACCGCTTGAGAGCCGCCAATACAATAACGATGAGGTAAACCGATTTCCGCCAGCTGTGTATTTCCAAAACAATGACTTACCCATCATCAGTGCAACTGTCAGTGTCACAAGGTGAACAGTGATGAAAGTGATTGTTTACATTCATGCACTCATTTGCAAAAAAAAAAAATTGATCACCGTCAAGGAATTGCGCGAGTCCAACGAAGGTTGCCAAACAGTATTGTCATAGCCCGACATGTGTCCTATTTACGTTTATTACGGATTGCTTGCGCAGTTGTGCCGCCAGAGGGCACAGGGTACATATCCCTCTCATTCATGGCTGCAAGACTCCTAATAAGGTCTTAGTAGCAGTGTGAGATGTGTGAGCCACAGATCCATGTTCTGTGAACACAGCAGATATATGGGAATATACACAATGCAATTTTTTATAGCTTCCGTGTGATTTCAGTACAACAAGAAAAGTGTTAGTTTGTTTTGACTATACCGCATTAAGAAATATATTACCTACTCCAAAGCCACAAAATCACTGTGAACAGATCGTGTGGTTGTGTGATCATTTAGGTTCGGCTCCTGGCCGGGGTTCACGGCCGATCTTCGCATTGGGGTACGTAGCTGACGTTGCCTTTGGTCTCCTGCAGGTGTCCTTGGAATTCTCCAATTTTCACTTTGCATTGCGTCGCTGCTCCGTTTTCATTTCACTGCGCCTTCTCTGACACTAAGAACATCCAGTGACTTCCAGTTATCTGACCTCTTTACTGACATATGCCTTTCCCTAAGCTGGACAGGCTTTTTAATACGGTGCGGTGCCCTGAAGCAGATAAATGTAACAGTTTTTTAATATTACCCTACGAACCAGTAACAAGAGTGGGACTAAACACAATAATGGGCGCCTGACTGGCTTAAAAAATGACTGCCTCTCCTCTTCGACTTTACAATAAATGAGTTAATGAACTAGCTCAAGCAGTAAAATTTTTTTGAGCTCTTCCACATCCATTAAAAAGTTCAGTGCCATTGTTTAACGTGCTCAGCTAAAAAAAAGAATAATATACACGTCGCAGTAATTTGTTGAACGTCGATGTCGATAAAAGGGGTTCCGAAATAAACGATAACGACTCTCTAAAAAAACATGTATGTAGGTAAATGCACTCTTCATATGCTGAATTTTTATGCTCAAGTAACTCTTTTGTAATTTTTTTTTAATTTACACACAGATTGTGATATGGAAGAGATAGTTTTTCCATAATGAAACTAACGCAACTTTATTTAATAAAATTTTGATAATTTTTTNTTTGTGATATGGAAGAGATAGTTTTTCCATAATGAAATTAACGCAACTTTATTTAATAAAATTTTGATAATTTTTTTATAGTTTATGTTACGTACTCGCACATTTGGTACAATACTTCAAAGAATTTAGTCGGCAAAAATGCTATCCTATATCCAATATTACTCTCAATATATCATCAAAAACTTGTTACTATAAAGTTACACTTTTTTTTTAAATCAAGCATTACTGAAAGAATTGAAAACTATTCTGCTTTAAGTGTTAAACTATTTTCAATTTCCGAGTAATATATTAAGTGCTGATTTTATCTCTTCTTTCTCAAGAAAAACATTTAATTTCATTTATTTATTTGTCATATTTATACGATTCATTCATAAATTTATAAAAANATTTAATTTCATTTATTTATTTGTCATATTTATACGATTCATTCATAAATTTATAAAAAAATTTTTTAGTTTCTGTGCTGGGACTAAGAAAATATGAAGGTGATTCAGTTCCAGCAAATAACTTAACAATGTGAATTTTTTATACAATACGTAAGAACACAAGTGCTGAAAACAAGTATATATGTATGTAATTATTATTCTAGAACGAAGTGTACTTTTGTGAATCGCCATTATATGGACACGAACACACGAATGCNAAATTGTTTAGTTTCTGTGCTGGGACTAAGAAAATATGAAGGTGATTCAGTTCCAGCAAATAACTTAACAATGTGATTTTTTTATACAATACGTAAGAACACAAGTGCTGAAAACAAGTATACATGTATGTAATTATTATTCTAGAACGAAGTGTACTTTTGTGAATCGCCATTATATGGACACGAACACACGAATGCNCATGTATGTAATTATTATTCTAGAACGAAGTGTACTTTTGTGAATCGCCATTATATGGACACGAACACACGAATGCAGAAGGTGTGGTGTGATATCGTTTGTCGTTTTATTTCAGAATATCGTTGCAAACTTTGCGTAGATATTGATAACTGAGAATTTTGTGGACTCTTTTCATAGCATTATACAATTTTCAAGAATAAAATCATCTTTTAAGTCAATATTTGACTCTTTGGATCCTGCATGTTTCGTGTGGAACTAACATATGTATTTCCATTCCGATAGGCGAAATGTTTTGCTGTCTGAAAAGTGGGACTTCTGCGTATTTGTGACTCATATAAAGGCATTTTCTGGTTGACGGGCTGCTAAATTTAATTCATTCCTTGTTCAAATACGCCACGAAACAGTTAGTCTACTACTAATGTAACTCAAGTGGCGTGGGAGGATCAGATCACTCAACATTCACGTTTATTGTGTCTGCTNGTTAGTCTACTACTAATGTAACTCAAGTGGCGTGGGAGGATCAGATCACTCAACATTCACGTTTATTGTGTCTGCTTGGCGGAGGAAGTTATTTACTGTTTCTCACTGGCTAAACTGGTATGCGGCGCGCAACTTGAGTATTGGGAAGCCGGGGGAAACAGACAAACTATTCAGAATGCTCAAACAGAAGACCGAAACATCAGAACACACTGGATCACGTGGATAGAATACAGTGAAATGCACGATCACGAAGACGAGGACATACGAAATGCTAGGTGCATAATGTTTAGTGAAAGGAGATCATGAAAAATATAAAAACATTCGGGATACGGAGTAAGTTACCTTATCGCTAGCCGATTGTAAACACGTTATACAGAGCTCGAACAAGTTGTTATCTCTAATTATTAAATAAATATGTGAAGTGAAGTTTTCGCACGTTCATGCGTTTGGAATAACATTGCACAATTAAAATAATCTGTACTATGATGTTTATAATATTTAATAAGGGCCGAATTGTGTGATGCCTGTTTGTATTAAATATAACTAAATTTCTCACGTTTATTTGAAANGTTAGTCTACTACTAATGTAACTCAAGTGGTGTGGGAGGATCAGATCACTCAACATTCACGTTTATTGTGTCTGCTCAGCGGAGGAAGTTATGTAGTGTTTCTCACTGGCTAAACTGGTATGCGGCGCGCTACTTGAGTATTGGGAAGCCGGGGGAAACAGACAAACTATTCAGAATGCTCAAACAGAAGACCGAAACATCAGAACACACTGGTTCACGTGGATAGAATACAGTGAAATGCACGATCACGAAGACGAGGACATACGAAATGCTAGGTGCATAATGTTTAGTGAAAGGAGATAATGAAACATATTAAAACATTCGGGAGACGGAGTAAGTAACCTTATCACAAGCCGATTGTAAACACGTTATACAGAGTTCGAACAAGTTGTTATCTCTAATTATTAAATAAATATGTGAAGTGAAGTTTTCGCACGTTCATGCGTTTGGAATAACATTGCACAATTAAAATAATCTGTACTATGATGTTTACAATATTTAATAAGGGCCGAATTGTGTGATGCCTGTTTGTATTAAATATAACTAAATTTCTCACGTTTATTTGAAACGTAAATATATACGTAGGAAAATTATAATTCCGTACAACACAAACACATGCTTCACTGACTTCGTACTGCACAATACGTCTTTTCCCATCATTAAAATATACAGATACGTTTAACAACTACTATCACAATATTGATTTTACTACGAATTACTAGCCTGCCGTTTGCTTGTGGGCAGCTGAAATGTCCCGACTCCATTCTTACAAACTCGTGACGTCAAACGACATTCGTTTTAAGCTTAGAATACCGAGCAGTTGTCTGGATCCGTTAGTTGTGAAGAATCTTTGTTTTTGTCGGAAGGAAAAACTTGCAATTACCCCCCAGGAACGAGGGATGAATTAACCGTTCCACACGACTGCAAGACAAATTTCAAGGCTAATTAACACTGGAATTGGTCAGAGCTCGTTACGTTAACTATATGCTACCTTTCTGCCTAAATACTTTATGATATTTTGTGTGTCCCCATTAGAGTAAATAATCGCTCGTCTTTGCTACATCAAATTGCTGTGCTACGGTGTATTCTGTATCTGTGATCTTGGAAAGACGGCAAGGGTACACGCATTTTAAATATATATAAACAAATAAACAATTTATACGTAAAAAATTATCATAACAATATTTTATCATTTTCATCTGTTTACCAAACACAACACTACCCCTCACCTAAATTGACGCCTATTAATTAGCATTCGTAGATTTTTCTATAAATTTGGTGTTTTAGACACCGTTAATGTCTTGATACCTGCCCAATGCTGTGGTTTATAAGTAGGTATTGAAACTGCACTCGGCGCGAGGCGCTAGCGATTGATGCTGGCCTTCCGTGTTAGGGCGTAAGAATACGTTGACACTATTGTCTCTAGGTCCAATTTACTAATAAATTCACCACGTTTTTAGGTTACCAATAAATCAGTTTTATTAACGCTTAACAGGGCCACTCATACATGTACACACGAGACAACACTCCCCTTCCCTTTTATACGTCGGCTC
>NQII01006850.1:65176-76661 GCA_002778355.1 Clitarchus hookeri | reverse complement strand
GTGGCCGCTGCTCCTGTGGTCCGCAGTCGGCCTGGCTTCGCCCCTTGATTCTGGCCTGGAAGTTTATTGTTCCGTTCTGCACGTGCGGGAACTCTTGGGTGGCCTCTTTGGTTCGGCGCACTTATGCCTCCGGATATTGTGTCGTTATTATCACCGCACGCCCGCCAAAAGCTCTCAATGTATATGGCGGTAGCTAGCCTGGGACAGGCACCACCGCTGGTGTGGGCTCTGCATCCCCGACAGCTGCGAGATGCAGCTGCATCCGCCTTCCTCCATACGTGGTCGTTCCGCCGGGCCGTCCTGGCGCCATTCTCCTCATCACGTCCGCCAAACCCTTAATCCTTATTGCGGTCGTCCGCCNTCCTTATTGCGGACGTCCGCCTGCGAGCTTCGCCAGAGCGTGTGTTCTGACGAATAAAATATAGGGATGCAGAATGCGTCAGTCTCACTCAAACATGCACATACCAAGTTGCAATATTATGTATTTTTTACATGCTTGTAATAGATAATGTCAACTTACAAAATTTCTATGAAATTTGTGAAATGGTATGGTAGTTATACCAAATAAACAGAACATTTTTTTATGCCCGCAGTTATGAAATGTAGTGCATAATGCACATTTGATATTTGTTATATATTCCGAGCATACAAAGTTAAGTTGTAATTGATTAAACGTTTTCTAATATATGTAAAAACAGCAAGGTGGTACCATTTTGAAGAAAACAAATTTCATTTAACATTACCTACCGCAGTACTACTTGTCTGCCATATTTGATAGGAAACTGCCAGTTGTTTCCCGAGATATGACATAAAAATTTTATATATTCGTGTGGCTTTATCTTACAAAATTGAGGGCAAAAGAGTCACCATGTAGACTCATTTGATGTTTGTTATATAAACTCCTACCATACAAAGTTAAGTTGGAATTGATTAAATGTTGTCGAAAACATAGCGTACTACGTTAAAATAGGTAGATGGTTACCAATTTGAAAAAAGGTTTCTGACAAACCTGAAACATATTGTACATATCAACTGTGGCAGTACTACTTGATTTCCAAATTCGGAAGGAATCTGTCAATTGTTTCCCATGAAATTATACAAAAATTTAATAAATTCATGTAGCACTGTCTTAAGAAAAGTGAGAAAAGTGGCTGTGTTTGCAAATTTTATGCTAATAACAGATACTGTCAACATACAAAAGTTGGTTGACATTAATCAAATGGCATGGTAGTTATACCAAATAAACCTAAAATCTTTGTATCACTGTCATTATGATAATAAGTGCATAACAATGTTTAGTAACTCATTTTTACCTGGCATATCATAGCATTTCTTATGTGCCAAATTTGACGAAAATTGATTGAGTAGTTTTCAAATCATAATGTAAAAGATTTATTTCTACATGCGTCGCCCGGAACATTTATATCAGCTAAGAAAAAGCATACGACCAAAGATGGGTTTTTCAAACAGCCACTCTTCTCATGTCGCCGCGCATTACAACTTTTACCTAAGGATTTGGTAAAAGTTGTAACATCATTGTTTCCCAGGTAATTTTTGGGCAGTCGTTGAAGGTATGCGTGTAGTCGTACATGACATACACGATTTCACATTGCATTGTCAGCGACCTGCATCATGTAATTTATTCGTACCAACTGACTCCTGCACACTGACACCTGCAGATTGACTCCTACATACCAACTGACTACTGCCGACTGGCTCCTGTCGACTGACTCCTGTCGACATACACCTGCAGACAGACTCCTGCAGATAGACTCCTGCAGAGTGACTCCTGTCGACTGACTCCTGCCAACTGGCTCTTGCCGACTGACTCCTGTCGACATACACCTGCAGACAGACTCCTGCAGACAGACTCCTGCAGAGTGACTCCTGTCGACTGACTCCTGCCAACTGGCTCTTGCCGACTGACTCCTGTTGACATACACCTGCAGACAGACTCCTGCAGACAGACTCCTGCAGAATGACTCCTGTCGACTGACTCCTGCCGACTGGCTCTTGCCGACTGACTCCTGTCGACATACACCTGCAGACAGACTCCTGCAGAGACTCCTGCAGAATGACTCTTGTCGACTGACTCCTGCCAACTGGCTCTTGCCGACTGACTCCTGTCGACATACACCTGCAGACAGACTCCTGCAGAGACTCCTGCAGAATGACTCTTGTCGACTGACTCCTTCCGACTGACTCTTGCCGACTGACTCCTGTCGACATACACCTGCAGACAGACTCCTGCAGACAGACTCCTGCCGACTGACTCCTGCCGACTGACTCCTACCGACTGACACCTACCGACTGATTCCTGCAAACGTGCCAATGACATAAGTGAAAGAAAATGTGCATTTACTTTATTTCTACCATTTTATCATAACAAAACGTGAAATAGCTATATCACTGTGCATAGCTACTCCGTATTAGGTCTGGTTGAGTTCTAGTAGATGATAAATTTGTTTCTTTCCTGATAGACAGTGAATGGCAATAGATGAAAAAGAAACGCTGTTTTTTTCTTGGAACTAATGAAACTGAACTCGTTTACAAAACACAACCGATTGAGTCAACTTAAAAAGGTTAAAGGACGTTTGTCACAAAATTTGCTTCTGGCGACCTTCTAGGAATATAATTAAAATACGATATTAATTCAAGCAAGCGATCGATTTCATAGCATTCTAGCCATGGAATAATTAATTATTTTAGTTTCATAATGTTTTTATGTATTGTCAATATGCTATTTTTCAGCTAAAATTAGTAGATATTAGTTGACTTTCTGATTTTACTTAAATTTTGTTTTTTTAGTACGTAATTCGGTTGGTTTTAGTTCATTAGGAAGGAAATTAATGCATTTTGTTAACTGCATATTTACTCGTCAAAAACAAGCAAAGTGGTTATTCAATATTTTCAACTTCATGCCTGCCCACATCGACCGATTTTGCTTAAAAACTTAATCACTTTATTAACCGCCAAAACCGCAAAGTACTTATGCATACAGAGGTAAAACGACAGCTTATACAGCAATCTCCAGCCGCGCATGCCAGCGAAATGACGTCAATGTGCAGCGAAATGTAACGCCGTTCGCCATTCAGTGCCTGATAACTAGGGACAGAAAATTTCGCATTTTGAACGACCTGTAGACTAGACACAACCGTCCTATGTATTTCGGTGCCTCAGCTTTCTGTTCATTGGCTGCATTTCCAGTGTGTAGCCAGTTTTACCTCAGACCAGGTGGCACGGGATTCGGAGCTAGTTTCCTTGGAAGTCGGTTATTGGCACAGATTTCTCATGCGCGTGTCCAATAAAATGTGAACAAATTGCAAACATAACACAAATGTACGTGTGTTAAAGTCTACCTAGTCCTAAAATGAATTCGCGAATCTTTCCAGTCCCTACCAATAACCTTTTCCCATCTGGTAGCCCAGATAGTAGAGAACATTTCGCAGATTGCATTAGTCAATCAGGCACAAATCTCGTTCGCAGAGCGTCGTGAAGCCAATCAGAGTATGGATAAGCCTATATAAAAGAAACTGCCATACTGTTTTATCTCCATGTACTTTTCACTTTTTGCTAAAACAGGGGCATTATTTTAACTATCTATATTATTTAAATATTCTAAGAAAAAAATATAATCGTTGAAGTAAATTTCATGTTAGCGTCGTGAAAACTTGTTATTAAACAGCAACGGCAAGCTTGTCATACAATTTGGGAATACAGAAAGTGCAAAGTCAAATTAAATGAATAAGAAGCACGACTTGAAAGACTAAACCACATTAAATATTAGTCGCATTACCGAGGAACGTCGTTCTCAAAGAAACTTCGCCCATGGGACGGAAGAGTTTTGCATCGACCCTGGCAGAGTATTAATAATGTATATCCTTCTATACTTCCTCTTTTAAACAATGGCGATCCAGTTAAAACAGCTCACTACGCTTGAAAGTCACATAAATATGTGTATACTTGTGTAAAAAAAGTTTTTTTTTGGAATAGATTTTTTTTTATACAGGAATGCATTCTGCTACAGTAGAGATAATATATAATGAAGAGAGAAATGCTAGCTTTCATTTCAGCGTCTTATTATAGAAATCATTACGACCAACAATATTTTGGTCTTCAAAACAGTTTGGCTGCATTAGTTTTTTATAGAAATTCAATGATTTATCGATCTGTAATTTTGTACTTTCCCAATGACTCTGGCATGTCACTTCTGCTAAACAACCCAAGGTTTTCCTTCATCGCTGTCGCTTGATACCAGAGCCACTGCTGCTTGAAAGCATGTTGGAATATGCTTGTGGAAGATAAATAGGACGCAGATGCTGATTCAGGCTACACACCACATTAAAAACATTGACTTACATATATTGAAAATGAAGACTCGTATGATATATTTTGGTCTTTGCAGCTTCATGCCACGCTAGTGTTGCTCTATCATCGGATTCAAAATCTGATTCATATATTTTCTCTTGTAAACGGCCATTACTCTTAAGACACAAAAGAGGTTATCCTTACATAATAAGAACATGTGACAAAAATATGTAATAATAATTTGAAAAACTGAACTCAACACTACTTAAAAATGAGTAAATTACATGCTAAATTTTCTTGCAGGCATCTTCCCTAAAAGTATCCTCTGTTCCTGTGAATCTGAAGGTTTGCGCTCATGGAAAGGAGACCAGACTCGCGATGGTTTTCACACACCCTAGACGTCCGACTTGGTTTGTTACGTCAGAAATTCACCGCACTCGAAAACAGCCTGCCGTGTGTTGACAGGATGTTTTCCATCAAAGTTTACGAACGTGTTTGGCAAATACCAAAATAATTACGCTTGTGACAGCGGTATTTGTGCTCGCCTATTACCCGCTAGTCAATTCTCCACCAAGTGGAGCTGTTCGCGCGGTGCGTTGGAATCACCTGTCACTTACCACGTGCACAATTGAACGTCATCGTACAAGGGCTCTAATCCAGCCGCCTTATCTCTTCGCCATCAAAGTCATTGGCACAGAGTACTAAAGAATGCACAGTTGAATGAGCCACTTGTACAGTGAACTCGAGTCGCCCACGCCACCAAAATTGTGTCACTGGCCAGCAAAATTTTGGATTGCCTTTCGTCAATTTGCGTAATACACGTCATATTAAGGAAATAACCAAACGCGTCGTACATGCGGTGATTTTTCAAAGGTAAGATTCCAAAAGTGAGAAGATACCGCGAATAGCCCATAACCTACTCGCCAGCCATAAGTTAATTCAACAGGTAACATTTCGCATGTAAATTTACGGCGTAGGTAGAGTTCTTGGCCACCAGTGGGCCGCACCTCCGTGCTCTAGGAGTAGAAAGCCTTTGCGGATGCATGCAGTGTATACGTGCCATCGCAACATGGCGGCCCGTAACGGTCACCCACTTAAGTAGAATCCATCCCCGATGTCATTTAACTTGTAAATCACCGGACCCAAGTACAGTATACCAGCACGGTATGACGAAGGCACGAGAGCATTTCGCAGCATACAATAACTAATCAAAAACAGGGCATGTCCCCAGAGTCTCGCGCAGCCAATCAGAGAATAGGTACACCCACATCTAAGGATTATGAAATATCCTACCAAGAAATCGGTTCTTGCGTTGCAAGAAATGTCGCTCCAGTGAATCGAATATGGGATATTTAGGGCAAGGAGGGATTGGCAAAGCGATGTGTAGGAAGCCAACGGTCCTGTCCCACTAACGAGCGCAAGGACAGACATCTGGTGGGCATGATGATTACGGACCATACAGCCACATCAAACATCCCCTCTCCGGAATTCAGGCATGTGTCACAACAATCTGTGTACACACGCACGATGCGTTGCCATCTGCAGCATAAAAGCATCATGTTCAAGTGCCCATTACTTCGGCTGCCACCGATTATTCATCACAGGTACTTGTGGTTGCAATGATGCGTAGAACATCAAGCCTGGAGGAACGAATTACGTGCCATCATTTTCTTGGATGAATCCCGCATCTTCTTACAGAACCAAGATGATTACATCCATGTCTGGCCGCACCATATCATAAGTTTAGCTGAGTCCTGTATTACGCATTGTCATACCGGTCCAAAACCTGGAGATATAGTACGGAGTGCCATCGGGTTCCATTGTAGGTCGCACCTAGTCCGCATTGCTTGTATGCTGACCAGTAACCGTTACATCGTGGTTGGGATTGAGCTTGTTTCTGTCTCNAGCACCTAGTCCGCATTGCTTGTATGCTGACCAGTAACCGTTACATCGTGGTTGGGATTGAGCTTGTTTCTGTCTCCTAACTTCAATGCCAGCCTGGGGCATTATACCAACACGACAATGCGCGAACGCATGTGGTACACATCGTCTGATATTTCCTGGATGACCACCATGTCACACAGCTTCCTTGGCCTATGCATTCTCCGGATCTCTCGCCAATCGGAAGCATGTGGCCCGTAGTCGAACGACGACTGACCTACCACAGGACACACGTGGCTACAACGGATGGAATTTGTACACGCATCGTAGCAGCATGGGTGGAGAAACCCCAGACAGGCATTCCAAGTTTGTTCCTCTTAATACCATGTCGTGTAGCAGTGGTTACTACCGCTTGTGGGGTAGCTACACATTACCGATTTCCTCAAATTCTGTAAGTCATACCGAGCTGTAAGAGTAATCAAGTCACCTGTGTATGATGGGTATTCTGTCCAATAACTCTGGTTGCGATAGCTGACATCCTGATTAGGAATTGAAGCGAAAGTTAAATAAATACAACAAACCAGTTTGAATCCTGAAACATTTACTTAAAAAATATAACAAACATATAGCTTCAACACATAATCAAACAGTATAAACTTCAAAATGTTAGTTTGCCAAAATCAAATGCAACAAGNCAAACATATAGCTTCAACACATAATCAAACAGTATAAACTTCAAAATGTTAGTTTGCCAAAATCAAATGCAACAAGTTACATGACTAACATGAAATTGAATATGTGTTGTTTAGAGTATCGTTGCATTGGTTAGAGGCAATGACGCGAATAACAACATTAAAAAGATCAAAATTATGACGGTTCCGATGGTTGATTCAGTATTGTTGTGTGCTGATTGGATTTTAAAAAAATTAAGTAAATCCTCTTATGATGTTGTATTGGGAGAGGGAGCTGGAAGAGAATAGTTTACTACATCCCAGGCCTGTAACATAACTTGCTGGATTATTCTATTTGCTTGACGCATTAGCTACTCACTGCAAGCATTGCGGATACTCCGTATTTAATCAGCTACGAATTTCATAAATATATCTATTGGATAAATCTGTGGAGGGGTATCTGGTTTCTTGCTCCTCACCGCAAGCATTGCGGATACTCCGTATTTAATCAGCTACGAATTTCATAAATATATATATTGGATCAATCTGTGGAGGGGTATCTGGTTTCTTGACTTCTGTCTCTTTGACTATTTGAGTCATTTCTGTCATTAATTTTCATTCTTATGACGGCAAAGAATCGTAATTTAATTTCCTTTTGTTGGTTAATTTTGCTGAACATTTATGTTATGCCTTACGTCTACGCTTGTTGGAGACATCTTTTTTTTTTCTCTGAAAAGTTCAGTAGATCAGTTGAAAGAGCATGGAAAGTACGTTCTAATTAATAAAATATAACAAAACCTACTGAATATAAAGATTACAGACAATTTAATTTATTTATTTTCTTGTATTTCTCTTTGTTATAAGTGCCAACAACTAGAGAAGGATGGGAAAGCATCGCAAAGGACTTCCAGGTCAAGTGCAATATTTTCAACACAGTATGTGCCATGGACGGCAAGCACATCCGCATTTGTTGCCCTAAATGCAGTGCATACAATTTTTTATTTTATAAAAGTTACCATAGCATAGTGTTGTTCGCGCTTTAAGATGAGAATTACCAACTCCGATATGGAGATGTTGGAATAAACGGCAGAGAAGGTGGTAGTGAAGTGTACGTCAAAAGTAAACTTAATACCTCTCTGATATTTCTGTACTTAACATCCTTAATTGCGAAATGCTACGGAACACTAATATTAATGCTCGTTATTGCGTGATTGCTGATGACGCTTTCCTTCTGGGTTATAGAGTCATGAAACCATACCCAATGAAAGAAATTTCCAGAGAAGAAAGAATTCGCAACTGCAGGTTTACTCGAGGAAGGAGAGTGTTTGAAAGCAGTTTTAGCATTCTCGCCACCAGATGCAGCGTTTTTCTCTCGCCAATAAATCTATCTCCTGCTAAAGTGAAGACAGTAACCCTTGCAGCTTGTGTTTTACATAACATATTGGTTGAAAAAAGGGAACACTTATACACTCAACAAGAAGTTGCAAATTACAGTTACAATGGTTACATTTTTCTGACTTCATATACTGAAGAACAACGTCAGAAGATGCAGTGTGTCAGCAGACAAGTAACTTTTTCTGGCAACCGTGGTGACCGTAAAGTAAAGGGACGACTTAAAAATGTTTTACAATGGTCCCTGGAGAGTTACTTGGCAAGAACGATATGCACATGTAGGTGAAATTCTGCTTACAAACATGAACTACATACTTAACTTATGCGTGCTCACTGGTCGATGAGGGTTGTTTTTTTATCGTAATGCTTTCGAAAGGAAATAAAGTCCTACTAATGTTAAAACCTTTTTGCCAGCAAGTCGGTAAACTTAAACCTTCGTCAGTAGTTTCTTCACTAAGCTCAGCTTCTTTGGAATTATTACGTTCATCTAAATTCGACGTTGATTCGTCGGATGTTGTGATGATTCGAAGAACAGCATCATGTGAACCAGTAAACCGTGGGCATGCAGGTATGATCTCCTTCCGCTCCACTTTTGACACTGTTCACGATCTGCAACAATAATAATACAACATAATAATACACTGTTTTATTCCTGGAATTTAGTTTACCTACTTATATAACAAGTCATGGCATTTGTCCTTTTCTTTTTTCAATAGTTTACGTTTTTCTACTTCGTCAGTATATCTAGATTCTGTTAAAAGTGAGAGTACGTAATACGTGCCAACCATGTAATGTAGGTTTCTAAAGAATGTTCACGATAATGTGAGCACTTTCAAAATCAACTTTGAAAAATGGCACTGCCCCTACCTGCATGTATTTTTAAGGACACATTGAAGGGCATGCGCCCTTTTAAGTTTGTTACGACGGAGAGAAAGTAGTTCCATGTTTTAATGGTAAATTAAAATAGTTAGGAAAACATAAAAAAATACTCACATTATTAGTTTTGCTTTCTGTAGTTTTAATGCATAAGTGCGGGAATTAGCAAAATTGTAAAATATTTACTTTTATAATAATTACAATGTGATTACGCCCATAGTAATGACAATTTTACATATGGCGGAATTATACAGAATGTGCACACACGCAGATGTTTAGCAGCGCTTTCAAAAGTGCTCACTTTACTGTGAACAGCAGTGTTTAGTAAATGTTCACTTCCAAAGGCACTTCATTCAATTTTTCAGCAAGATACTTGCTCCTCAATCCATTGATCAATTTTTTCACGTCTTTGATAGTTTAAGAGTGTCCGTTTGCCACGCACCAACAAAGGTTCTTTACGTCACAGACCACCTGTTCTCCACCGTTTTGAAACAACTGCGAAAAATATTTGATAAAATATGGTATGAAACCGCTAACTTTGGTAAAAGAACTTTCATCATAGTGAACTTATATAANGAAAAATATTTGATAAAATATGGTATGAAACCGCTAACTTTGGTAAAAGAACTTTCATCATAGTGAACTTATATAAATGTTTTGCTATTACACTGTCCAATTTCTCATTAAAGATATTTTATAAAATATCTTTGGCGATTAACATTTATAGTTTAATGACGGCTTAGGCAAATAATGCTTAACTTTCTACAATATTATGACTTCCACAACGTAATTATTCCGCCTATTTTAGCACGAGGATGCTCGGTCCGAATATAAATAAAGGAAAAAAGAGGGTGACTTTTTTTTAATAGTTTGAAATTTACTAAATTGCCATATATCCTCTTCGCTGCACGATTTCACAGATCTATCGATGGACACAAATGCTGAGACCTATAAAAGATCTAATGTAACAAGTTTGTACAAGGCTAACCTTCTGCGAGCTGTAAAGAATTAGTTATACATGAAAACTCTATCTCGTCTATTCACCATTATGCTTTTAGTGGGCTGCCCTAGTTGCCATACGGGTCGCATTGTAAGCAACTGTGCCTGTTCTAATTAAAAAGGAAACGATGGCTTATTTAAATGTAAATCTTTATTCAGGTCACAAATAAACGATCAAATTTTGTCGGTTTGTCAGCAGTTCATCAATTTGGATATCGAAACATAAATGTGGTCGTTGAGAAGTGTGAAAGTCAGATTAAATCGCTGTAAGTAGCACTCTTTTTACGATATTTATTCTTGTGTAAAGCAGTGCTTTAAACTAAAGCGACAATGATACATATTTTATGAACAGATTGCTGTATTAAGAACCTACAGTCGCCGCTCAAAATTCTGAGAAAAAGAACGCGCGAGAAACTTGCTTATGGTATCTCCCATCGCTGTCGTAATGCTTCCTTCCGGTCGAACGTGACCTTGAGGCGTTTAACACATTTTACAGGAGAAGCCCCTTAAGGTGCACAAAATTATACTTAAGATTTCTGAAGTTTACTTTCGAGCATTTAACGTAAAACAAAAATACTTTAGAAACAACTAATCTATTCGGAGCAAGTGCGTTGGGCTTGAACGCGGCGTGTCTATAATTATTTCAGTTTGCCAGTGCTGTAATCGCAGTCTCTTGGCTTCGATGGTAACACATGTGAGCCAGGGTTGTGTGCGATGGTAAAGGGGAAGGGGTGAGTAAAAGAAATTACTACCAACGCAACTTGGGCTCGCCGCAATATGGGGCCAAGAGGAAATGGGAGCGATTGAGATCCGGAAATTTCGTAAACCACTTTAATGCCAGGTTATTCTTCAAACAGGTGTGCAGTTATGCTGCGTTTGTTATTGGGTTGCATTTTATCCGACATCTTCTCTTCGACCCTGAACCAAAAGGAATACGATTAGCAGTGGGTTGACTATCATGGTGCAACAAACAAAATATAAGTAATTTTTTTGGATACTGTCTACTGCCATTGTACAAGCGTGGATCCCTCGCCGGCGTATAAGAGTCTGTGAAATTTAACGTACTGCCAGATAAATAACCAAAATTTGGATGTCAAGAGATCACAGCAGAAACCCGTTTGAAAAACGCGCAGAAGGGTACGTGCGGCTTGGATCCTTACTGAGTATAATTTAATTCCCCGGGTTCTAGATGTTTTGGTATTTGTACATATCTTCTTTATTTTAGATAATTTTCTAAGTCTTTATAAAAATACCCGTCCCCAGCTAAGGTGAGGCGGGTTCGACTCCCGGCGGGGTCACCTGTAATTTCGCATGTGGGAAACGCGGCGGGACGTTGTTGGCCGGCGGGATTTTTGGGG
>NQII01006850.1:53517-65089 GCA_002778355.1 Clitarchus hookeri | reverse complement strand
GTCATTTCTAGTTCAGAAATATACCGCTGTTTCATCTTTGCCTAATATCACCCTGACAGGCGCTCAAGATCTTTCTGTTCAGTTGTAAGTTTCTGTTTGTATAGGTACAATTTCACTTTAATATATAGATCTTTACAAAGAAACGTATTGAAATATGTTATTTGTTTTTTTAACCTATAATAACTGTACCTTCTTTTCGTAAATACTTTCAGAAGCAAGTGTTTCAATGACGTTTTCCGAATTAAATTTATTTTTAACCTGGATGAAAGGTAACCCATCAGTGCTCCCTGAAATATAATTGTGGCATTATTCTGAATGGAAACAGTAGTTGTTAGTGCGTAAATACGTATTTAACTATAACAGACATTCCCACTACCTCATAAGATTATATTTGTAATGGTAATTGGCTAAAAGTTTCACAAAAAGTACCGTTAAATCTTTGAAATAATTTTACTGAATAGCTGCCAAGTAAACCGGGAGAATGTTAACTAACCAAGCTGTATTGTTAACAGAACAACGTGATGACGGAAGTATAGGTCAGTATCCGACCAAAGCGAGCCGAGTTCGATTTCCAACGGGGTCGCCCCCGGATTTTCGCAATGTGGGAATCTTGCCTGACGCCAGGTTTCCTCTGGGATCTTCTTATCCCTTTTTTTTTTGCATTCCAGATCTGCTCCATACTCACCTCTCTTCACCGTCATTGGCTCTCAAGACCTCGTTGTTAAGAGCCGGCCAAATCTCTTCACTCACCCTAGGCTGCCGGCTGGCGATTAAGTTCCCAGGAAGTGATTGTGCGACTGTTGCTGGCTCTTGACGCCATATTGCTGGCGTGTGCGCTGGGAGTTAGTGGATCGAGCGGCTGTTTCGCCGCAGTGGTTGGAGCGGCCAGTCGTAGCTGCAGGCCGCGGCGGCGGGCACACCTTCTGCCGGGCTCTAATCAAAGAGTCCGGCGCATGCGCAGGGGTTGTGGCGACGCGCGAGCGCCCTGGCGGGGGGCGCGCGAAGTTGCGTCCTGCCCGTCTGGGGCGCTTAGTCCGCGCTGAAGGGTGGCCTGCTGCGCTGCGGTCCTTGCCACTTCCGCCCTGCTCTACGTCTGGCTGCGGTGAATTTTGCGGTGCGAACCTGTGCGTAGTCTTTACCGCCCTCACGCTGCTGCGACCTCTCCCCACGTCGTATCTCCGCCTCGCGCTTCTCTTCTGAAACAGCTTGCCGACGCCGAGTTACCGGAGGGCTGGCTCTCTTTGCGATGCCGGTGTGAAACAGTGCGCGCGCCTCGAAACTTTTTTTATTGTGGTTTGGGTGGCCGTACCCCACGCAACAGGACCCTCGAGAAAGTGTTGTGGAATGTTACCGCCTTAGGAGACGTCGCTGACTGATTAATCTCGTCAAGTCAAATGGTGAGTGGAGCCTCTTTCTACTAGAATGTCCTTCCGAGAGTTGATACACACAGAAAAAAAAATTTATAAAATATGTTTTATCGTTTACTATCCATTCTGACTTAATTGTTTTACAAAATAAGCTTCAGGATATTTTAAGCATATACTCCAGCATACAATGTGGAACATGCTATAGAAACAACGAAGGCTGGTTATTTCTCTCCGCGATTTTAGGCCAAGAATGTTGTTCTTAAACATGGTGATTCCGCTGAGAACCGAGTCGCATTCGCCATGAAGGAAGGCGAGAATACTGTCTGCTGCAACACCGTGAACTCTATGAAGGCTTAGGAAAGTATCTGCAATCAACGAGATATCAATCAACAAGACAATATAGAACCCTTGAGCGTAAAGTACATATCGACTGTACGGGCCATTATCGTGGTCACGTTGCAATGGAACGAAAGTTATTATCGGTACTGTACAGAGCAAGGCATCANAATATAGAACCCTTGAGCGTAAAGTACATATCGACTGTACGGGCCATTATCGTGGTCACGTTGCAATGGAACGAAAGTTATTATCGGTACTGTACAGAGCAAGGCATCAGTGCCCGGTACGTTGAGAGCCTCCCTTGGAGCTAACGGTGATTTATGGAATTTTCTACACCTTTTCGATATGAATGGTTAATGCCAATTCCATTATGCACACAGCAAGGTTTTCTATGGCTGTTGGGAAACTGCTGAATACCAGTACGGAGCATATAAAAAAATTACGTGATTGTAACACGTCAACTTAAAAATTGATGTGCCGCCGAACGGGTTAATTAGCATCCGTAGGCATGAAGTTTTACCGCGGGGAATGTTAACTGTTTGTTGGAATTCAGCGTATTGTATACGTCAGACAGTTTACTTTCATTATTGGCTGTCGTGCATGCGTGAAGCTAATATCTCGTTTCAGTGAGCCAATGAGGATTTTGATACTCTAAAGCAGGACGCTTGTGATTGGTCATCATAAAACTTAGCCGAGTCAAAATCTGATCCTAAGAATAAACCAGCGGTTATTTTAACGAAACTATGTGGTGGCTCAAATATGTTCGCGAATTTCGTGTTACTTTTTAAGTATCCGGCGTGAAAGTATCCATTATCCGCATACTGGNATATAAAAAAATTACGTGATTGTAACACGTCAACTTAAAAATTGATGTGCCGCCGAACGGGTTAATTAGCATCCGTAGGCATGAAGTTTTACCGCGGGGAATGTTAACTGTTTGTTGGAATTCAGCGTATTGTATACGTCAGACAGTTTACTTTCATTATTGGCTGTCGTGCATGCGTGAAGCTTATATCTCGTTTCAGTGAGCCAATGAGGATTTTGATACTCTAAAGCAGGACGCTTGTGATTGGTCTTCATAAAACTTAGCCGAGTCAAAATCTGATCCTAAGAATAAACCAGCGGTTATTTTAACGAAACTATATGGAGGCTCAAATATGTTCGCGATTTTCGTGTTACTTTTTAAGTATCCGGCGTGAAAGTATCCATTATCCGCATACTGGTTTAATAAGAGCATTTATGTGCATTAATGATCGCATTCCATTTCAACAGTATTAGGCAGTGTTATAAAAATATTCAATTTACAACATATTTTTGGATNTCCATTATCCGCATATTGTTTTAATAAGAGCATTTATGTGCATTAATGATCGCATTCCATTTCAACAGTATTAGGCAGTGTTATAAAAATATTTAATTTACAAAATATTTTTGGATTAAATGCGTCGGTGCTTCCTTCATCTCCCGATGAGACTTTTTCCATTTATGTTGGGAAATTTTGTAAAAGTAGGTGCTTCACGTACAAAAGTTTACTGGACCAATTCCACNATTAAATGCGTCGGTGCTTCCTTCATCTCCCGATGAGACTTTTTCCATTTATGTTGGGAAATTTTGTAAAAGTAGGTACTTCACGTACAAAAGTTTACTGGACCAATTCCACCTGCGAATATGGTCACATTTCAAAAGGGTAACTTTGCAGGACACTTATATTTAAATTTGATTAATTTTTATAACCACTTATGAAAACCATAAACATAAATACTTCCCACCTAATTGGTGTTCGTAGTGAGACATGTAATATGAAATTTNTGCACATTTCAAAAGGGTAACTTTGCAGGACACTTATATTTAAATTTGATTAATTTTTATAACCGCTTATGAAAACCATAAACATAAATACTTCCCACCTAATTGGTGTTCGTAGTGAGACATGTAATATGAAATTAATGTTTTTTTTTTTTGGTACTTTTTACCTTACTTACTTTTATCTGATATGCAAGTCTAAGTAACGACACATAGTTNTATGTTTTTTTTTTTTGGTACTTTTTACCTTACTTACTTTTATCTGATATGCAAGTCTAAGTAACGACACATAGTTGTAACGTTAACATTATCACAACTTGTTGAAGGTGGGTGGATTTAAGAGTACAAAATAAGTCCACGGACGCACTGAACGGAAGTTTTGAAAACCGTATTATTAAATACGCTACAAGTTAAAAGTTCTTGATAAGAATGACGTATTCTATGACGTATTCTATGACGTATTCTGTCAAGCAAGAACTGTGAGACTTTTCGGTAGAGTGGGATGATGGATTTTCTCCCGCTAAAATATTTCCTGAAGGAATAAATTACGCGGAACACAACACTCAAAGAAACTGTTTATATAATGCTTGCTTCCTTTAAGTAATTTAACTTTTAGACAGAAAATGAATTATATAGGAAAGGAAAGTACTGGTGCGTGGAAATTCATGTACAGACTCCGTTGACTCATCGCTGAAAAGAAGGACCGTTAGCCATGTAAGAATCCGTTCCTTACAAACGCCGCCTCGAATGGCCTCGTGAAATGATGAACACTGCAAATGTTACTGCAGTTCAGAGACAGGCGTGGTCTAAAAGCGAAGGAATACTGACTTACGAGGATTCTATTAGAGCGCTTGTCAATTTCTTCAATTGACCATTCTACTTCAGAAAGCGTGCTATGGCGCCCCCAACCCGTCCACACGCTATGAAACCTTCTTGATATCAGGGGCAAGAGAGACAAAGCTCGTGCGCCATCGTACCACTTGTTAATTAATATTGCGAATTTGATGTTACGCGTTTGCAATCTCTAGCGAACNAAGCTCGTGCGCCATCGTACCACTTGTTAATTAATATTGCGAATTTGATGTTACGCGTTTGCAATCTCTAGCGAACCATGTCTGCTACGTTCGTTACGATACCAAAATAGGTGTCTTTTGAGATAAAATTTCGGCTTTGAATATACTAACCCCTTTCTATCTTTAAGCAACTCAGTGCCTACCGACAAACTGCACTATAATTTAAATATACACAAATTTACTTTCATTCGTTGNAAGCTCGTGCGCCATCGTACCACTTGTTAATTAATATTGCGAATTTGATGTTACGCGTTTGCAATCTCTAGCGAACAATGTCTGCTACGTTCGTTACGATACCAAAATAGGTGTCTTTTGAGATAAAATTTTGGCTTTGAATATACTAACCCCTTTCCATCTTTAAGCAACTCAGTGCCTACCGACAAACTGCACTATAATTTAAATATACACAAATTTACTTTCATTCGTTGCTTTGTAGCTTATATAAAAAATTTTCTAACATAAATATATTTCGAGATGGAATATAACAAAATAATGGAAAAACTGATGATTTTCATAAAATTAAATTCGCTTAATCTTAATTAATAATACAACTGTAGGGCAGAATATTGTTTAACATTTGTTTGCGATGGCAGCTTTCAGGTGGGGAAGTAATGAACAGCCGCATGTAACAATTCTGTTTTCAGAAGTAATTCAATTTTATGAGTATTCTAAAATATTTATCTAACCCATTATACGTTACTATATAAAAGTTTTAGGATTCAGTAGATAACCACTTTCGCTCAAACCAGGAAATAACATTGCTTGTAAAAAAATTGTATTTAATAATATTTTATTTCAACTTCAAAATCAACATTATGAATAACGTTTAATTATGTATTTTTGTGCGGGTGAATTTAACGAGTCTTGTTAAAAATGTATCGTATGATAACCAAATAAGTACCTATAAATTAGATATTACGACGGAAAACTATGCCACGTACTTATCAGAAACTTTGTTTAAACATAGCAGCTACGTACACATGTAAGCAAAACAGAGTATCTTAACATTATTTTCATTTAAAAAACAATATCAACTTAGTTAGTTTCACTAAGTCACAATGAAATAAAGGCAACACTAACGCTTTAGATGTTTAACATAATGAGTTACATTTTACTTGGGTCTCTGCTTCCAGTCAGAAAGCCATTTGTTGAAATTTCTTCTCTAGTGTACGCATATTAAACATAGCTTACAACAGTGATCAGTGTACGTGCCTTCATTACTGGTAACCTCTTGTAAATTATATAAGAATAATTAATGAAAAAAACCGTAGATTTGTAGCAATGGTAGCAGTGCTTTCTTATTACAAGATATAATTATTTTATATCGGCTAGTAAAATGAATGAAATGTAACATAATACATACATCGTCTGGACAGGAGCGCTTGTCATTGCCGAGTTACTCAAATTCGATACGGTAATTGTACATCATGATGCATTACGACACTGTGTACAGAGATGAACTCTTTTTGCCAAGAATATTAGTTGCGATCGCTGAAACCATTACTTAGGTTTCAAAAAACCTGTTATACCATTAGCCGTTTATTTTTGTCATCTTGGGACATAATTATAGTAGAAAAGACTTGAATTTTCTGGTAGGGAAGTAAGACTATTAACTATAAAACCTTAACAACTGTTTCACGTATGCAACGTGGTGAATACATTTATTTTCCAAACGCAATTTTTAGAGGTAATGTATTTTCCAAATGTTATTTAAATGTATTGTTTCACCAGAAGATAACAAAAAAAGTTTTTATACAGAAATGCACAGACACTAGTTAAACATCGTTCAAAGAGAAAATGTTCGTACATGATATTACATCTCACCGGATCGATATGAAATGTTTTGAATATTGTGCTTACTGATTAACTATATTGAGACCTTTGTGGGGTTAGCATATTTTTGGTTGGTGAACAAGTGGAAATAATAATAGAATAAATGGCCTAGGGACATAAATACTGTAGTAAAATCCTGTATGGCCGTTAATTTCGAAAAACTGAGTGTAATGTACGTGTACATACTGTATATTTATTAATGAGATTGTGAAAATCAACATTAAAGGTCGTCTTGTCAGCACTCGCTTAGGATAACCGTTATCGCGATATCAGCGTTTGTATGTTTAAAGGTGTGCGTAAGATTCCCTGAGGAGTATGCGAATTGACATACAGTGTAGCATATGAATTAGGCATTGTCTGCACGTAGGTATAAGCAGGCACGGACATGTCTTGTTCCTGATTTTGAATATCTCTCGTTCAGTTAACACAGAGGTGAAGGACTGCCGTTTGACACTGAGGACATGGTTCATCCGAAACATATTGCCTTCACTATAACACGGATGGTACTTAATACTTAACATACAGCCTAAAATCCTGAAACACTGTACTGCAATTAAGGGTAACGTTAATGCGCAAACTACCACAAAAACGGGAAATTTACCCGCATACCAACGACTTGCTGCCGCTGCATTGCACAACATTTTGCCGTACGTTAAAAAAGTGTGACTGAGCTTCGCATTACTCCACTCTTTCATGAGTACTGCTTCGCGTTTCATATAAGAAGTCAGCTCGACTCATCACGACTAGATACTACGCTACGTAGGAGGCCCTCAGGTGTAATGATGCGCAACCTTGGCGCACATCATAATCGCTTGTTCGCCATAGCTTTGACGTGGTTTTAGCATCGGGCAACAAACGGTTCTCTCGATCTGCCTAACATATGCCAGCAGTACATCTTTTGACAAATACAAACTAGACGTAAATTGAATACAATTTTATCCGACGAGGGCTATGTGTTTGCACCATAATATTGCAATAAGATAGTGCGCAAAATTTTGTGTGGTGTCAAATCAAGCTCAATAAATTTCAACGTTATTTTCGTCTATACCATGATTACAGCGACTGCAACTTGATGCCAATAACTTCATTACCAACGCGTGCTTTCATTACAAACATAACAATTACTTGGAAGTTTCGTCTGTGACAATTCGTAATGTGATGTCCACGACCTTGGTCTCATTTCTTAACGTATATCTACGCTTCTGTAGTAACTTATCAACATTCATTCACAATCAGTAACCAGTCATATACATGCCTGCTTGTACCTATGTGTGGANGAGCTCGGAAAGGGGGGGGTGGGGGTGGAATTATTTGGCTAAATGATATCAGGCAGGTGTACCAGTTTTTTGGTTCTTCAGTGTACTTCTTGGTGTCCTGAAGCAACAAACGGTATACAATATTTTCTAGAGAGGCTTGCGTCACTTGCTTTGTTATAGGAAATTTATTACTAAAGTAAATTTTACATCAATTTATTTTGTTGTCTCAAATTACAATATGTTATTTTAATAAGTTGTTAGGTGTATCGGAGTCTATGGTTTCGTGAGTCTCATTATATCAAAGGGAGTTCAATTTAAGCTGGTGTGGGGGGGTAATTGCCAGCGACATAATTGATGATGTGTGGTAAAGTGCTTACTTATACGTCTCAAAAATGTTTATCCTATCCGATTTTTCTTCATGAAGTACCTTGTATATTTCCAATCTTATATTTTATATGGTATATATTTAATAAGTTCGGTTTAATGGAAGTTAGTCCCCGCCATTTTAGATTTTAGGAATTTTTTCCGTAATATACATTACAGATTTGTATTTTATTTTAGGTGTCGATAAGACATAGGATGTTGCTTTCCACATGTTCTACGGCGTGCATTGTTAAACCTCTGTTGCCAGGACCATGTCTGTAATCACCAGCAAGAAAAATTAACTACTTACCGGCAATCACTTTTCTAAAATTAATAAATGCTGTAAGGTTGTAATAGTTTGATAAAGATTTAATAGCGTTTATATATGATATGCAGTGCAAAAAGCTTTGCTAAAAATACTCAAATAGAACTTACAGCAAAAATAGTGAGAATGCAAGAAGGTCGTGCTGATCCCTCATAAAGATTGTGGATTGTTGAAATACTAAGTAAAATATAAACGATTATACAAAAAAATAAAATAATAAACATTTAATTTCTTTAGGTAGAAGTCCACACATTATTAACTTCCAAGTTAATAAGCTCGTTATTAAATAACGTTTTATAAAAATATATATTTTTATGTAAATAATTTTGACGAAGTATTAACCAACGAATAAAACTTAGTTAGTGGGAAATGGTTGGATATAATACACATTTTAATGACATTTCAATTTGTGAAAATAACGACTAAAAGCCTCAAGTAATCATAGTATCGAATGAAAAAAAAAATTCACTGCAAATATTGGTATTTATAGGCAATTTTTTATTTTTTGGCCCATCTTGTAATACACAGCATAAATATAGTGACAGCATTTGTCACTATATTGTATTTGTATTGAGTATTTTAAAGATTTGAATTTCATAAAATGCAACAATGGGTAAGTCGTTTACTTTTGGATTTCGCTTTAAATTGGTAAATGAATTCGGTATTAAATAAAACATTTATTAACACCTCATCTATAATAATGAGAATAATAATCATCTCAAAGTATTACTTTTATACTATGGAGGTTTTCTTTGTTGCGTGGACTAATAAATTTGCAAACAATTTCGGCCAAATATATTTTTTCTCTTAAAAGAACGTAGTAACACACTTCGTCGAAAAAATCTTCGTAAGGTATGCGTCTTTTCAGGACGGACAACAAACAAAAAACAGGAATGAGAGCTGACGCGCCTTTATTTCCGAAGAAAAGTAACCTAAAAATAGGCATGCAACCAGCACGAGACACTCTTGTAGGACCTGGTCCTCTTCACGTATTGAGAGGACCTATTTGGTAGTCCCCAGAAGAATAAAAGGAAGGCAGACATCGAAAAATCTGAGGTACGAGATAACCACGCCACGTTCTCAGCAGAGAGAGAGAGAGAGAGAGAGGGAGAGAGAGAGAGAGAAAGAGAGACAGAGAGAGAGTGACAGTGAGTGAGGGACTCAGAGAATGAAGGAGANAGACATCGAAAAATCTGAGGTACGAGATAACCACGCCACGTTCTCAGCAGAGAGAGAGAGAGAGAGAGAGGGAGAGAGAGAGAGAGAAAGAGAGACAGAGAGAGAGTGACAGTGAGTGAGGGACTGAGAGAATGAAGGAGAAAGATATTTAACACTCCGAAAACGTTGCCTGCAGGAAAGATACCGAGTCAAGTCTCAAGAATTACGGGTCCTGTGTTATTGGTACAAGATTTCGACAAATTAATGCGGGTAAATTTAGGTATAATTTTGTAATTTTTTTTTTAAATTAGGCTTTTTGCTTTAACGTTTTTCTAATAATCTATGGGGGGGTGTATAAAGGATAGGGTGCATAATAAAACCATTGCAACATATTATTTGTAATAACATTCCCCCGCATATTTGTGATCATGTTCCTTCCAGAGGAATTCGGCAACGCAAAAGACATCTGCCGCTGTAGGAAATTAAGTCAGTCTTTGGTTCTGTTTATTTTTAAATTGTTCGATAACGTTAGTTAACCTCCAGCTGATTTCGATATTCTAGGAAAATGCTCGTTATTGATATTTTTGGAAACTGGCACACGCAAAGAACATTCATCAAGAAGAAGATCTATAGATGTAACAGCCGCACATGAAGTTAGAATTTTTATTTTGTTTCCTTACTTTTGTCTTGGAATATTCACAGGTGAAGAAAAATGTATTATACAATCTATAAAAATAATACTCTGACATAAAACAGTCATAGCATTGAAGGTAAACAATGACTGATATATATATATATATATATATATATATATATATACTGTGATTCTGGTTGTTATTCAGCACTGTACCGCGTATATTTTCATATTCCAGTAATTATAAAGCCATGTAAATAGCGGCCACTAATTTTAGATTACTTTTTTTACATGTTCCCCAGACTAAGAAATGGCGCAGTAGTAATACAATTTTATTTCTAACAATTTCACCGCTTCGTTTTATTTGCGTACGCGCGTCGTTAAGTCCACGAGGATGTTTTATTTTAGCAGCAAGTCTATACAGTAAGCCGAAAATCAAGCAAGCAGGGGCTTGCCAAAGTAATCGGTGATCACGAACCAGCAACACAATGGTTCTTTGATACCGAAGGTAAGCAAAAACGAGCAGCAGCATGCCCCCGTTAGAACCGGAAGATTCCGCATTAGGTTTTTTATTTCCAAAGTGTTGTGGTTGGACAGAAGTGACTTTGTCATTCTAAACCGAACAAAGGCTCCCAGCCGGAAGTACGCGTGCCATTGGTGGCATGCGAAGGCCACTCAATGGTACACGACCACAGTTAAAAAAAAAAAAAATTACAGTCAAAAATGATTTTTTTCATAAAGAATTTGTAGTTTTTCTAAAAAAAAAAATTTGCCCCTAAAAGTTTCCCCACCCCCTAAAAGTTTGAACTATCTTAATTCCATAACATGTGCAAAGAAATGCTTACTCGCCATACTACCCGGTATTTAGCGAGTACGCCTAATTGTCATAATAATTTCAAGTGGTCCTCAGTGATGTAAACGTTGGAAACCCCTGCACCAAAATACATCACAACGTCCACGCAACATTTTGAACTTTGCTGAGTTTACGAGAGATTAGGTCGTATAATACCTGTCTGGCTACGGGAATTGTAATTTTCTTAAGAGATATCTAATGCAAAATCATTAAGAAATCCGTCTAAACAGTGATGTCGTTTACTATCATTGTCTAATTCACCGTAACATCACGCATTTCTCTCTTCTCATATACGAAAAAATGTAGATTTATTTTTCCTTAGGAACATTTGTTAACAAATCGTCTTTGTTTTCTTTCTAAAGGTCATTGTAGATGTGTTAATCACACATTCTTGAATGTTGTTTAATACGCGATGAAATATAACCTCTGTAAATAGATGATTACATTTCCTGAAAAACTTATGAAAGCGTTATAATTAACATTTAATTATGTGTATGTATACATATGTATATGTAACGTACGTTATTTCATAACTGCACATAAAAAAATGATCGAACCATTTATGTAT
>NQII01006850.1:32625-53466 GCA_002778355.1 Clitarchus hookeri | reverse complement strand
AAAAAAAAAAAAAAAAAAAAAAAAAAAAAAAAAAAAAAAAAAAAAAAAAAAAAAAAAAAAGGCTCATTCAGTGTGCCTGGACTCAAACTTGATTCAGTGGATACTAGTTTGCACCCCGGTAATCATATTCCCGGTGTCTTCGTAGACACCGGCTGGATAAGAAATTACGCACGAGAAAAATCGCTTGCAGCTTGTAGAAAACGACGGAGGCATTCGCTAAGTGCGTCGTCGCTTATTTCTAACCCGTCGCTGCTCTACCCTGGTTCCTCTCGCCAGATCTGTTCTCCCTGCTCGGTGCAACGGCTGCAACGAAATGGCGTCGCGGTTGGCGGTTCCTTTGATGTTGACGTAACTATTCTATGATTTATTGCGCGAGTATCTGGGAGCGGGCTTCGTGTCTGAATGGCTACTATGTATGCTGCAGGAAGTTTCCTTCTGGCTGGGTCGCCGGCTGGCAAGAAGGGTCCAGGCGTTGATATGCGCGCGGTGTTCTAACATTCTACATGCCGGTGAAGCTATTTTGCTGATGTGTGTATGGCTGGAGTTCACATTAGCTGTCAGCAGTTTGCTCAATTACAATTTTTTTAAACTATGGAACATTTCAATGTAAATATATTTTTTTCAGGACAGAAATCAGAGTCGATATTTTTTTGTCAATTCATAAATTTGGTTATTGCAATCATCAGTGAGGTAATTGAAAAATACCAAAGTTAGCAAAAATTTCTCCAAGTAACTTTTTTTTACGCGATTCTCGTCTGTTAAACTGTTCTTTTAACTGTACCGACATTGCAGTAACTTTTCTGAACAGACTGCTGTATTAAANTATATATACTGTGATTCTGGTTGTTATTCAGCACTGTACCGCGTATATTTTCATATTCCAGTAATTATAAAGCCATATAAATAGCGGCCACTAATTTTAGATTACTTTTTTTACATGTTCCCCAGACTAAGAAATGGTGCAGTAGTAATACAATTTTATTTCTAACAATTTCACCGCTTCGTTTTATTTACGTACGCGCGTCGTTAAGTCCACGAGGATGTTTTATTTTAGCAGCAAGTCTATACAGTAAGCCGAAAATCAAGCAAGCAGGGGCTTGTCAAAGTAATCAGTGATCACGAACCAGCAACACAATGGTTCTTTGATACCGAAGGTAAGCAAAAACGAGCAGCAGCATGCCCCCGTTAGAACCGGAAGATTCCGCATTAGGTTTTTTTTATTTCCAAAGTGTTGTGGTTGGACAGAAGTGACTTTGTCATTCTAAACCGAACAAAGGCTCCCAACCGGAAGTACGCGTGCCATTGGTGGCATGCGAAGGCCACTCAATGGTACACGACCACAGTTAAAAAAAAAAAAAATTACAGTCAAAAATGATTTTTTTCTTAAAGAATTTGTAGTTTTTCTAAAAAAAAAAAATTTTGCCCCTAAAAGTTTCCCCACCCCCTAAAAGTTTGAACTATCTTAATTCCATAACATGTGCAAAAAAAATGCTTACTCGCCATACTACCCGGTATTTAGCGAGTACGCCTAATTGTCATAATAATTTCAAGTGGTCCTCAGTGATGTAAACGTTGGAAACCCCTGCACCAAAATACATCAAAACGTCCACGCAACATTTTGAACTTTGCTGAGTTTACGAGAGATTAGGTCGTATAATACCTGTCTGGCTACGGGAATTGTAATTTTCTTAAGATATATTTAATGAAAAATCATTAAGAAATCCGTCTAAACAGTGATGTCGTTTACTATCATTGTCTAATTCACCGTAACATCACGCATTTCTCTCTTCTCATATACGAAAAAATTTAGATTTATTTTTCCTTAGGAACATTTGTTAACAAATCGTCTTTGTTTTCTTTCTAAAGGTCATTGTAGATGTGTGAATCACACATTCTTGAATGTTGTTTAATACGTGATGAAATACAACCCGTGTAAATAGATGATTACATTTCCTGAAAAACTTATGAAAGCTTTATAATTAACATTTAATTATGTGTATGTATACATATGTATATGTAACGTACGTTATTTCATAACTGCACATAAAAGAATGATCGAACCATTTATGTATTTGCTCTTTCTGAGTACACAGACGCCAGATTTGCGGTAGTAATGAGATAATGAGACTTTAGCAAANGCTCATTCAGTGTGCCTGGACTCAAACTTGATTCAGTGGATACTAGTTTGCTCCCCGGTAATCATATTCCCGGTGTGTTCGTAGACACCGGCCGGATAAGAAATTTCGCACGAGAAAAATCGCTTGCAGCTTGTAGAAAACGACGGAGGCATTCGCTACGTGCGTCGTCGCTTATTTCTAACCCGTCGCTGCTCTACCCTGGTTCCTCTCGCCAGATCTGTTCTCCCTGCTCGGTGCAACGGCTGCAACGAAATGGCGTCGCGGTTGGCGGTTCCTTTGATGTTGACGTAACTATTCTCTGATTTATTGCGCGAGTATCTGGGAGCGGGCTTCGTGTCTGAATGGCTACTATGTATGCTGCAGGAAGTTTCCTTCTGGCTGGGTCGCCGGCTGGCAAGAAGGGTCCAGGCGTTGATATGCGCGCGGCGTTCTAACATTCTACATGCCGGTGAAGCTATTTTGCTGATGTGTGTATGGCTGGAGTTCACGTTAGCCGTCAGCAGTTTGCTCAATTACAATTTTTTTAAACTATGGAACATTTCAATGTAAATATATTTGTTTTCAGGACAGAAATCAGAGTCTATATTTTTTTGTCAATTCATAAATTTGGTTATTGCAATCATCAGTGAGGTGATTGAAAAATACCAAAGTTAGCAAAAATTTCTCCAAGTAACTTTTTTTTACGCTATTCTCGTCTGTTAAACTGTTCTTTTAACTGTACCGACATTGCAGTAACTTTTCTGAACAGACTGCTGTATTAAANGATTCTCGTCTGTTAAACTGTTCTTTTAACTGTACCGACATTGCAGTAACTTTTCTGAACAGACTGCTGTATTAAAGCCCTATAGTTGCCACTTGGAACTCCGAGAAAACTGAACATACGCGATTTTTGTTTCCACTATTTTCCATCGTCCTGGCTGTGCTTCCTAATGCCGGGTGGGACTTCTCGTTAAGTAGGCCTACTCTCTGGTCTGACGCCAGTCGTCACTCATATCGTCCACGTTCACCCTTACTAAAGCGGGAATACCTTGCCATTTTTAACCCATGAAATATATAAAATGAACTGGCAAAATATCAGTTACTATGAACATTTTCTTTGGGTAGCCCTTGCAGATTTTATGGAACACGTTTATCGCAAGGAAGGAATAAAAAATACAAAGAACATCTTTATAATTTTGAATACAATTTTGCATTTACAGAAATTGAGAAAATAAAACCTTAACAGTTTGACCATTTGCAAAGAGATCAAAATTATTTACTTAGTTTTTGTTGACACAATGTTGTGTGAATTTTATACGGCCTTCTTATTTTTCCTTGCTTCTTCTATTTCATCGTATTCACAGATCATACAGTCTTCTCAAAGCCCAAATGTGGGAAATATTTTCTATTGTCTAAACGCCCGTAACAAAATTCAAGAACATGTGGGAAGAGGGACCGGAGTACTCCGATGGAACCTGCTAGCGAACGTTAATGTTCGAAAACATTAAAATAGGAATTGATTCTGCAAGGAATCGAACGCGGTTCACCTTAACCGCAGGCCAGTACGCGTGTGCCAGCCACGCAAAGTCTGTAAGTGAAGTGAAATAAAACACGGACGGGTCCCGCTAGTGTGAGCAAACTATATCTCTGACGTCAGCAGCACGTAGCCGATCAAATAAGGCATACGTTGCATTACTGCCATCGATAAAACGGACGATCTATAAGGGGCCCTATTCTATAACAATTTACTGTCTTAATATGAAGACATTTACCGCTTTACTATCTTTACTAGATTAAATTGAATTCTCACACTCAATATGTCTCCATGATGGTCTTTTGAATGCCTTGTGAATGACTTTATATAAAGACTGGTCTAAAAGGTGTCTTTATGAACGAAAGTGAAACGAAAATCGCCTACGTATATACGTATATTGTAAAAATGCGTCTTGTAGGAACTAAAACGTTTTAAAATGCCCTATATATGAAAAATAGTATATTCTGTTATATTTAAGCACAAATAAAGGGTGTCTGAAATACATTTAAGGAACATATTATACAATTCACTAGTGATATTCTCGCTTTAACGTAACTACGAAGCTAAGGATTCGGCCGCGAGTGTAAATGCTTCTATCTAGCGACGCTCAAAAAGAACTAGTGCCACCTGAAATCTATGGAAAGAAGTAAATTTGTTTTAGTGGTATTATTATTCTAAAATGTATTAAGAAATAAATTTCACCTATAGTTAAAAATTCACTTTAACAACAACATTTGCAAAACAATACATTCTGTTATAATGGAAAATAATACAATTAAACAAGCAGATAGTTGATTTTAGAACACAGCCTGTTGCGTTGCCATACGTACATCTTTGCACAAAAACGTATATAATGATATAGCTTACAGAATACCATGTAAAGACGCCTACGAGTTGACTGTTTAAGCAAGCTCAAGATAGAGAATATGGCCCCTGAAACAGCGCAGTTTGTAAACTGCTCACTTGCTGCTGTCGTAAAATGTACCGTAATTGGACCAACGGCATCACTGCGAATAAACCGCGTTGACGTTCCGGAGCACCAAATGTCGTTTACACGTTTACGTGTACGGGTACGAGTGTCGAGAAATACTGACAAGCTATAATTAGGCTACAACAGTCGAAGTTAACCAGGATGTTACCAGGCGTGTATCTGAAACGGCATAGGATAGAAACGCTTTTGCAAACACAGGGCTTCGAAGCTGACGACTGTTGACTGCGCCCATTTGGACGACTTTTAATCGGTAGAAACAGCGTAATTTTGCACGAGCATACCATAATTGGATTTCTTACGTCAGACAAATGGTTGCCATCTTTGATAAGTCGCTCCATAAACGGATCAGGTGGAAAACCTCCGGGAACAAACAAACTGAGACACTTTTTTTGGATGAACACAAGCTGATGGCGTTGGCGTTATAGCCTGGTGATTTTCTCGGGGCTTGCTTGGGCCCGCTCATATCTCAGGAAGGCACTCTCAGCCGATTAGTTATCAAGGATCGTGGTTGTGTATTATTCAGACTAGTCTCCTCCCATCAAGGTGAGGTCACTTCCCGATTTTTACACATGGGAATCGTGCCGGACGATGCCGCTGGCCGGCGGATTTCCTCGGGGATATCCCGTTTTCCCACCCCCTTGCATTTCGGCGGCGCTCATAATCACCTCGTATCACCCTCATTGCTTCTCCAGATCTCCGTGTTAAGAGCCACCCAAACCACCCAAACTCAGACGATTAGTTTTTCTACCAAATTTTGTTGATGATGTACACACGTACATGTCTTCTCTAAGAAGGGTGAAATCTTCCAGCTGGACCATGCGACGGAGACGTATGACTATAATTGTCCGGGAATGTTAGAAGGAACATGAAATGCATTCAAAGTAGTTTATTGTCACCCATATTTCTCATAATTCAACCCCATCGATCAGGTTTGGCATCACCCGCATCGTCATGTTCGCAATATGTACCATACGCAACGCACCATTCGTCAATCTAACTGGTTCCAGTTAACCTTGGCAATCTTCCAGTATCTTGAATAACTACCAGTTCGTCTAGTCATTGTATGTACTAGGCCCAACCCTTATTCTAGACATGAACTGGTGTTCATAAGAATGTGACTCGACTGTATAGTTGGTATTTAAAAATGTTAAGAATATAACACTGTTCTCGGTCTTTATTTATGAGCATATTTATTCTTGCGTGTTATTATTTTAGTTTATAGATTTGTACTGAACCCCAAAACTCCTTTAAGGGAAACAAAATTTACCCACGACAAAACGTAAAATTTACGTATTGCGTGAGGAGTTCGAGTGAAACCCACATTTACAAATTCATAAATGACTGGCATGGGTTCCTGCAGAAAGCAAACGCGACTAATATGAGACGATGTGTTAATAATTTAAGGTGTTTTATTAAGTGATTGGATGTCCTGCAGCTAAGTGATCATTAATTATGTTTTAACAAAATTTACAGAAAAAACGTTGACAACTGACTAAATACGATCATAAGATTTTTCTGCTGAAACATCACTTTTACGATTTCACTCGAAAGAATTGAAAATTTCTACAACTTCTAATTAATTTTAAAAACCCCTTTAGGCACTAATTACGATATATATTACAAATAGCTGTAAACTAACATTTTATTATGTATTATCTCGGGTTTTAATAATCTGTCAGCGTAAAATTTCAAAGGTAATAATAGTAACATTATATTTAAGCATCTAGTAAGCTATTGCTCTCTTTTAAGTTGCAAATGCTTTTACCATTTTAATAGCGAGAACACCTCTTATGACAACTCAAATACAGAGAAGTGAGTCGCTTATCCACTAAGCTTTGCTAAATATTAATTCATTGAATTTTCTTTCATTTAATAACAGTAATGTACAAAAAATTTTTAATTATTTTGACATTAAAAATAAAATGTAAAAAACCGGGCATACACTTGTGCTTTATTATGTTGACACATATTCATATATTAACTTAACAATGACACACGTACTCATTTTCAAAAGCAGATAACTAATTTATTTTATTCCTGGAAGTAAATATTTGTGTTCTATATATATACTCACACATACACACATGCTTGTGTATAAACATATTACACTTTTCCAGTGTTTTATTATTTTCAAAATACATTAATTTCATTGAGCCTTAAATGGAACGAGGAAATTTTAAGCAATTTACTAAGATTTGCCTTTGCGGTTACTTAAAAGGCCATCAAAATACTTACATTAAAATAGAGAGCTCGTCTATACGAAAAAGGGTGAAATCAAGTGACTATAAAGAATTCTGAACACATATTTCATATTAGTTTGGTATTATGTAATACTTTTTAAAGTTTTAATTTGTGTCACAAAATCGTCCGCCCTGTCAGTAAAGTAACCCACACGTACGATAATCTATTTAAGTGGCATTTGATATTATTATGAGTTCAGCGACGTAAAAACTTCTTGTTTCATGCATTTTGTTCCACCTACTTTAGTCACATATATTAAAAATCAGAAAACAACACTTACTGCTGTAAAACAATTAGTTTGTTACTTTGAACAAGTTAGTCGAAAAAAGTAGTTTCGCTTTAAATTTACGGGACAGTTAGTTTTATTCCAAAATAAGGACGGAGAGAATTGTGAGATTTCTACATTTTCTAGTTTCTTACATAAAGACTGGAAGAAACATGAATAATATAGCCAAACGAGTATGAATCAGGTTTGCACTAATAACAATATTGATATTTTTGTCGATATTTAAATTTCACTACATGTAGGAAAAGTTAAATTAAATTAAAATTAAACGTTAAATAAATTATTGTGAACACAGGTTACTTTGTAGTGATCGCCCAACTATATCTTAGTTTTAAGTGACCACGAAGTAAGTATAACTTTTCCATCTCTAACAAGTTTTTTTATGACCAAACAAAACAATTTGTTTAACCCCCAAACTATTTTGGAAGGGTGAGTTTGTACAAAATCTGAATTGCAACCGTACGTCAGTATTTGTTTTACATACACATCAGTAAAGTGAAGTGAAGTGAAGAGAGTTGGGCGGCACTTACAGCAAGGTCTCGAAAACCGAACAGATCATTGTCTTGTGTCAAGATTAATAAATGGAATATAGCAATGGTACATCATTTTGTGACGTAGTATATCACAATTTTTAAGATTCGTGCTGGATTATATTCAAGATAGGAAGGAAATTATTTTCAGAAACATTTATTTTCCAACAAAAAGCACCGAACTATTCTAGGTAAGGCAAATTAATATTTTTACAAGTATAATGCACTTGAGATTCCAAAAGAAACTTTTCTTTAAGACGTTTTATGTAAAATCTTTATTCTTGGCTCCCATACCCTCATGAAATCAGTCACATTTCACTTGTTTACTTTGAAAAATAAAAATTCTCTCTCTAATAACATAAATGGTACAATTGTACTAAATTACATGTTGTGTATAGTTTTTTTGACATAAGGCAAATCAAAGTAACATCCATTCCTTCTTTAAATCGTGATCATCTCCACTACTACTGCAAGTTTTAGGAATTTTATGTGTGAATTAACTAAACTCAAAATGTTATTGTTTCTTAATTATTTTTACTATAAAATTATACTACCTCGTAATTAAGCGATAAAGATATAATCAAAATATGAATCAGAAAAATTTACTTTTGACACTTCGATCATTCGTCGTGAATAGAGTTTGTTGAATATAAGGATATATATATATATATATATATAAAATTAACTCTCCACGACTACCTGCATATCAGTTCTCGTGCTTCTCATATTTTGTCAATATATTTATAACTTGTTTGACTTTTTCAACATAACGGACACATACATTATCCTCGGAAATCATTCGAAGCGGATACCTGTGCATTTATTTTCATTTATCATACTTACTCTATCTCTAAGCTGATTTGTTCTCATCTCTTTTAAAGAGTGGCNCCTGTGCATTTATTTTCATTTATCATACTTACTCTATCTCTAAGCTGATTTGTTCTCATCTCTTTTAAAGAGTGGCTAACATTGAATATCTAATAGTTTACATCAATCATAACAGAGGCCAAAGTAAATGTTTAGCTGTGAATAATTTCTTTGACAGGGCTGCAACTTTGTAAAAAGTTAAAGCAGATGCCTTTATTATAATTATACATATATTCAATCCGATATCTTAATATAAAGTGAAAGATGTTTTAATAACTTAACATTACAATTTAATATTATACATTTTCTGCCTTGCAGCATCTGCAAACTTTTTTTTTTGTATTTAGTTTTAACTAATAAAATTCACTAGCTAAACGAGTTGTTTCTTGTGGATAAAAAATAGATCGGGTTTAATATTACCATGCAGGAGCTAGGTTGTTTTTATCAAAACGAAGATATTAAATGTTGGTAACTACACAGGAGTAATTTTGGGTACGTCACAAAAATTGGTAATTTAGTATTTCTATATAAAATAATTTTTATTCACGTCAGCTTGAAATACATGTACTTTGTTTGGTAATGGATATTAATGTCTATACCATATTTACTTAAATCATGTAATCGGAACAGAAGAATTCTTTTATTCCTCAGCGCACTCTGTGTATGGGAAAATAAATGTTCCTAAGCTTATTATTTGTAAATGTAAAGTGTTTGCTAAACCCACAGAAATACGTTTTTAATAAGAGTAGTAAATGTGGCCTTTTCTGAGTTATTTATTTTAGTGGTCTAGATGTATGAAGTATGTTTTAGTATTGCACAGCACATGTTTAGTTGTTATTGTAATATACGAGTGTTATTCGGAAAGTAATGTCCGATTTCTTATAAAAGATAAACCATCACAGTTTTTTCAAAAAACTTTTGTTATTTAATTCCTCCAATTTTTGAGAAACTTTCTCCATCTCTAATGACCTGATAGTCGACTAGACGTTAAGACTTATCTACCTCAGCGTGTAGCGCAGGTTTCAGTATGTTCGTGTATAAGTCGCATACCACAAGTTACTCCAGCCGGCTTGTGAAGCTTTACGTTCGTTGATAGCAATGTGTACTATTACAACTGAAAATGGCATACTCCCGGCTATGCTACACGATCTTCAATTGCCACTTTGTACTATGTGTTATTTCCGGATACTACTTATCTGGGATATTGTATTTCTTTCTGCTGGCAGACTATGTGACTTCAGTTTGAGCCCTGAGATAATAAACACCGTATTTACAGCTAATACAATCAAATTCATAGTAATCTTCAACTCCGGCTAGAGTCGCGTGATTAGTGGCAAACATGAAGATCCTGACAGCTCTCTGTGTTGTCATATCGCGTAGAATATATGGTTACACAACTTTCGTTCCCATTGCCTGGAAGCTATGTTGAGGTATAATTTTAATATAGTAAATGGCAAACTCCAACCCTGCCTTACCCCATAAACTACATTTGGAGTTAAAATTTTGCCTGTTCTCAATGTTTACGTTTTCGTCCTCAAACACACATCATTAGTTAAATAATTAAGACGTCCTCGTACATACATATTTCACACAGCCTACTTTAGTTTTGTAGTTTGTCTAAGGCATTGACGTATTGTGTAATATTAATCTAAAAGGGGAATAGAGTAAATAAGGGAATCAAGGCGATTTTTTTGTCTACGGATTGGTTTTACGATGTCATTTTAAATTTATTTATTTTTGAAGACAGCTTGATACAAAGGACGATGCCATTCACACTAGTGAATGTTACCTTATTTATTTGACTGTAAGCACCTCTGTTGAAACAAAACACTTCATAACACTACAGCCTTTGTAAATTACTAAGTTACCTTCAGCGTATATTGTATGTGTTGTACGCAAGGCGCACAAGCGATTACGCTATTACTATTTGTATTATCGCACAACGGAGTTTTAATTTTCACAGTTACGTTGGGATGCTTACATAAAAATCTGTAGTTTCTTAAAAGTTATAAACAAATAATTAATTAAAATAATATCATAAATTTTGCGGTTTAGTAAGGAATTATATCGTTTTTCATATGAGGTTTATAAATGTTTTAAACTGAATTGATTGATTTCGAAAAAAAATTACAGTTTAACTAGATCCCGTTCTTCGCTTAAGATTAAATAATGTTCAGCTCTGATTTTTCTTACTTCATTAATTTTTACCATATCTTCAATTTCTTATCTCATATTAAATTGCCTTGTGTTTATGCGAGAGTCTGCATGTTTTATGTTCACGTAATTAGTAACTTCAACTTGTTTTGATTTTTATCCTCGTATAATACTCTTATATAGTATAATATTATGTATATTTAAGGCTTTAATTTTAAGTAAGTAAAATGGTAATTTTTATAAGATTTGCGTGTTTTATAAAAGAGCAGAATTATCGATTGTAGCGATTGCTAAGAAATCGTAGGAATATTTTTTTAATGTACATATTTTTGGATACCATAGACGCTTTAACTAGAAAAGTTTTCAGAGACATTTAAATAACGAAAAAATGATTTACATGCGAATAAAATAGTTTTTATTGCTATTGTGTTGGCTGGAACCTAGGCAGTTGTAGAAAAAGATAACAGCTTAATGTAGGAAATCTGTGCAGTATCTGAGATATATCCCAAATTAATATGTCCCCTACGATATCATAAAACAACAAAAATCCAAAAGTAAAAGACGTCCATAAAGTTATACAATGTTATTTTTCCAGCATTTCACATCACTTAATTACTGATTATTCAGGTTTGTTAATATATTTGATTGCTGGTTTTATTTGCACTTATTATCGGATAGCCTAAATCTTGAAAACACCAGAATACCACAAATTTAGTAATTTCAGCAAAAATTTTAATAATTTCCTACCTCCATTTTTGTACAATTAGCATATTTCATGCAACTTGGTCTACTTTAGTTTCCATAACTATGTTTACTAAAAATAATAAAAAAATGTCAAATGTATTTTTTATATAACTGCACCGTTGTATAATATGAATAATACCAATTACGTATGCTGCACCCTTGAATGCAGATGTAACACTTTCAGTCGACTACTAGATTTTTCAAGTTTAGTGTCGACATGATTAAAGATAAATTTATAAATTGCGACATAAAATAAATCAATATACCTGAGCAATTGAGGTAGATTGACTAACCATGGACACTGTAAAACTCACTGATCGTCATCTACATACAATTATTAAATAGTTAGTTTTATCGGTTTTAAACCCTCTTTGTGGTTTTGTAGGGTAGTTCAAGGTCATATAAGTTTAGGTAAAATATCAGATCCATGCAATTTGATAGTTATAACTTAGTTAGAAACGGGAAATTCCATTGGCTTAATTCAATGTGGCAGCCGTCCAAGTGAACTAATCCAGAAAATGTGTTGGACGTAAAACATGTGGTTGTTTCATTGACCTTTAAATAATTATTGAAATTTCCTCATACTTTGTATATTTTATAAGTTGAGGTGAATATCACTGCATGTCAAGGTGAAAATTTTCGTCATTCAGTCTCGAGCTNACTTTGTATATTTTATAAGTTGAGGTGAATATCACTGCATGTCAAGGTGAAAATTTTCGTCATTCAGTCTCGAGCTGCCCGCAACCTGCAAAAATTCACCCTGGAAATTTGGACTGTTTGTGTAAACCAAAAATTGTCGTCTGTTTACAAATTTAAATTATAATCTTTTCTCTGTGGTTTAATACATTTGTAAACATGTGGACGTTTCTGTTTGCAGAGACCGTCTGGGTTTCTAGGAGTTACACCATCGGTGTAAATAATTTGGGATCGTGCCTGTAAATCGTCTGTATAATATACTATTTACGAATATTGTATGGTCATTCTCCGAAAGATTATTCACGATGAGAACTCCACGATTTTAAGGAATTACCAGCAATTTGACTACCAACCTGAGCATATATAACTACTGAAATTGAAAAAAGTACGCGTTTAAGAAAATGCGTAAGAGAGAAAATGTGTACGTGGTACTACAATAGGACAGTACAGGAGATAATCGTGAACGTAGAGCTGTGGAATAATATATAAGCGAGTATTATCTATCAAATGCAAAAACCTTATAAGAAGTTGCGAACACACAGACGTTTTAACCGTACTCTATAGTTCCCATAGCTTTTGTGTATATCGAAGTTATACTGAACGTTGCGTGGCAGGACGATGTGGACACGCACCATTTTGTGCAATCAGCGAAGATTGNTATATCGAAGTTATACTGAACGTTGCGTGGCAGGACGATGTGGACACGCACCATTTTGTGCAATCAGCGAAGATTGTCTAAGACCCGTATAAAATCTCCAAGAAGCCGAATGGTAATACCGGAGTATTACGCAATGTTTCGGACGATAAATTGTAACAGTGCATAGACATTTCTGCTGTATGGTGACGAGGAAGCCGAAACGCCTTTTCCGTGTTAGCGAATTACAAATTGACGCATGGATCTTAGCGCCGAGCTATCATAGAGGACCGCNTATATCGAAGTTATACTGAACGTTGCGTGGCAGGACGATGTGGACACGCACCATTTTGTGCAATCAGCGAAGATTGACTAAGACCCGTATAAAATCTCCAAGAAGCCGAATGGTAATACCGGAGTATTACGCAATGTTTCGGACGATAAATTGTAACAGTGCATAGACATTTCTGCTGTATGGTGACGAGGAAGANTGTTTCGGACGATAAATTGTAACAGTGCATAGACATTTCTGCTGTATGGTGACGAGGAAGACGAAACGCCTTTTCCGTGTTAGCGAATTACAAATTGACGCATGGATCTTAGCGCCGAGCTATCATAGAGGACCGCAAAACGATCACAGAACAGATGAGAAATAATATGACACAACAGGTGTCGTCTAGAACCATAAGGAATCGTTTACTCCAAGCTGAGCTACATCCATGGGTGTTGCTGCACTCACAGAAACTAAGCGGAGACACCACACTTCCACATATTGCGTCGAGATTTTGTTTCAAGCTACAGATGGTAAACTTATCATCGTTGTTTGGCACCTTTAAATCATTCGTCAAAGCACATAAATGTGATAAAAATATGAGCATTTCGGAATTGGCTACCCCGTAAATTAAACGTATAAAAAATAACACGAACACAAACGAAACTAGGGAAGCATTCTCTGGCTTATATGGGTAACATTGTCGAGGTGAAATAAATAAATCCTCGTGTGGGGAGTGCACCCAGGGCAAGGCGGCACCCTCTTAACGGCGGGCTTTCGAGCTGGGACCCGTTGGCGCCCGTCATCCCGGGTCATGACATGAAATGAGACCCTTGGATGGAACGGCGTTGGAATGCAAGCGCGGGGGAAACGGCAGTGCTCCGTCCGGCACGATTTCCGCATACGAAGACCGGGGAGTTAACCCGCTGGGGATCGAACTCGGACTTCTGTGGCGGGAGGCGAGCGCCCTTGTCACTACGCCACTGATTTCCGTAGGTGAATCTGGTATCATCAACTTCAAATACTTTCCAAATTAGGTTCTGAAGACTCACGATGCCTCATTTCCTGAACCTCTTTAGTACTTTCCGCATCTTTCTCACAAACGGATTTGAAAATGAACGATCTCTGTAAACGTAACGGTAGGCACGGCGCAAAACAACAAGTGAAACAGGGCAACAACTTTGCAATCTGCAACGATCGTGCGAAGTCAAAACATTGTCTTTATATAATGTTTTATTTCCTGCGAGTGGAACAATTTCTGTAGCAACCACACACTAGTAGATTGAGCAAAGGTATTCTGTTTTTTCCCCAAGTCTACACTTTTTAAAAATTAAGTAATTTCCATTTTAATTTGATTATGGCAACGCAACTGTGACCCGAGAAAGTAGTGACTTGCTCGAGAGGATTTATAGTGTCGCCTCACTGGCTAAATAAGCTTCAACTCGCGCCCCACCATCGTACATCACGCCTTCGGATGATGTTGAAATGTGATTTCCTGGAATAGTGACTGGCGAAGCTTTGATTTCAATGACAAAAGCATATTCCGTCCCGTGGCAAATGATGATCGTTTGCATGTAGGTCGTCGACGAGGTGAGCTATTCACATTTCACTGTACACACGGCAGCGTCTCGCAGTGTCAAAGTTCTAAATATAAACGACGTCTCATAGAGCGCAAAGCTTGCTTTTGACGTCGTACTGAGAACATCGAACTGTGCAAGGTGCCACGGTACTTGATGAACATCGCTAACCTCGTTATGCTAGCATTCGTGTAACGACACGGAGGTGCACGGTTCAAATGTTACAGAGAGTTGGAATATACTTGGAACTCCAGTACGCAGAACGTTATTGTCATCTCTATGCGAGAGATGCATATTGCTGATGGAGTATGGAACGCATCAAACGGTCATTAGGACTTGACCTGGAGAATACCAGTATGGCTTCGTGCGAACGATTGTGTTGTGCTACTGACCTTTTTTTTGAAAAAATATTACATATAGTGGCAGTTCTTCTGTTACTCTAAACGGAGCTGTGAAGAAGGTTGAACGTTTGTCATTAAATTGACCAGCATGTCGTGCATGCCCACTGAACATTAAACGTATGTTCTTAGAAAAAGCATACTGTTTTTGTGGAAAACTGTTCTTCAAGTAAAATGTACGCAAATGTAAAAAAATAAAAAATAAAATAAAAAAAATCGGTGTGAACACGAAAATATACTTAAATAAGACAAGTAACGTATACTTAAATTGATTCAATAAATTAATACTGGAATAACAACCATCTTAAAGGCCATAAAACGGGTGCTTGTCTTATTTTAGTATTTGTTCGTGTTCAGTCCTGTTTTTTTCCATATCACACATCCGTATCGCAATGGTGAATGTCCAGAAATCCCCATGTAGTCATTCACCCGCATTGCACTATTCATTTAAAGATCACATATAATATCGTTAATATTGTGATTGTTTTCAGAAATATTACTGCAGGTTCTGTTTTAAACAATATATTCTGGCAACAATACCAGCTGTTTAAGAAAAAAAGTTATTTTTATATAACTGCATCTATTTTTCTGAACATAACCAAATTAATAGTCCCACAACATACTCCTTGAAGTTCATATAACACTTTTAAGCCTACTTACGGAAAAAAAAATTTATGAGATCACTTTCCTGTCTGTGGGTCTGTTGTATGTGCGTGTCTGTATGTATTTGTGACTGTGTGTTAGTCTGTGCGTGTGTGTGTCCCCCATTCAATGTTTGAACGCGTTAACGGAATTTCACCAAACTAGGTACACATATAGTAATAAGTAATGACACCTGACGTTTACGGTTTTCAATAACGTCGAGCGCTTGCTTTCAAAATGGCGGTCTTTTTAATATTTAGTGCGATGTCATATCTCGAAAACCATTTAAACTATTTTAATCAAATTGTGTCTGCCGTCAGCGAAAGTTGTAAGCATAAAATTGAGATTTGAATATTGTTGTTGCTCCGCTTGTTTGGAAGACAGCGCTACATGAAATAATAAAGCTTCTACATTATATCTCTAAAACTACTTGCCCTATTTTCACCAAATTTAGGACGTAGGTATTACTATGATTGGCCAGACAACAATAATTATGTGATCTTAATAAGACACTTATTTTCAAAATGGCGGCCACAGAAATATATTTTGTTTATTTGGTATTAATATCCTATCATTTGACTTATTCCAACCAAATTTTGTACGCTAACAGTGTCTATAACAAGCATCATAAAAACCAAACAACAACCACTTTTATCCACCATTTTGGAAGCCACATGAAAAAATAAGGCTTTGATGATATATCTCCGAAATTACTTAAACCAATTTCCTTCAAATTTGAGAAGTACGTAATACTATGATAGGCCAAGTAAATAAAACTAAATCTACTATATTAGGCTTTTTTTCAAAATGACGGCCATACAAATATTTTAGGTTTATTTATAATAACTTCCATACAATTTGGCAAATTTCAAACAAATATTTAACTCTGACGGTATGTATTACAATCACCATATAAGCTAAACAACAACCACTTTTCTCTTATATTATGATCGATACCGCTGTTTAAAAAAATAAACCTCTTACATTATAATACGAAAACTACTCAACCAATTTCCGCCAAATTTGGAACGTAAGAAATACTACGATAGGCCAGGTAAAACTGAGCATTTAAACTTTAAAAGGCACTAAATTTTTTAATGGTGGTCACACAAATATTTTGGGTTAATTTTGTATAACTACTATACTATTTAACTAATTTCAACCAAATTTTGTACGTAGACAGTACCTATTACAAACATATAATATGCAAAAAAAAGGCCACTTTTCGCGCTTTTTCGTAAGCTTGTACTACGTGAATTAATTAAGTTTTTGTTTAATTTCTCGGGGAACAATTGATATATTCCTACCAAATTTGGCAATCAAGTATTACTGCCGAAGTTTATGTGTACAAATATGTTTCAAATACTTTAGAAACTTTTTTTAAAAATTGCGGCCATCTAACTATTTTAGCACAGTATGCTATATCTTCGAAAATATTTAATAAATTCCAACTTAACTTGTTTACTTGGTAAACTGGGAGTATATAAAACAAACATCAATTGTATATACACGGAGACTTTTGTCCTTCATTTTGTAAGATTATGCCATACGAATAAATACAGTTTTTAAGTCATATATCGGGAACCAATTCGCCGATTCCTACCAAATATATGAAACAAATAGTACTGTGGTAGGTTATGTTAACTGATATGTTTTAGGTATGTCAGACTCTTATTTTCAAAATGACAGCAATTTTGCTGTTTTAGTTTTGTGTGTTATATCGACTAAACCATGTTATTTATTCAGACACACATTTTTTTCAAAATGGCAGCCATATAAACATTTAAGCTCCAAATTTTTGGTCTACGAACTGAAAAACAAATTTCAACTTAAATTTGCATGCTGACAGTATCAGTTATACCCATTAAAATTGTCTATGCAAAAACTAATTTCTCCGCCATTTTGTAAGATCGCCCCACATAAAATAATATAGTTTAATGACATTTGTCGGGAAACAATGTATCAATTTCTTTCAAATTTGGCGAAGATCTTGTATTGTGGTAGGCTAAATTTATTTACGTATTTAACTATGCATGTCACTTATTTTTGAATGGAGTGCAGTTGATAGCAAGTTAGTTTAATTTTATGAGTTTTTCCAAATTAGAATCCCGGGTAACTAACTCGTGTATTTTAATTGTCTTTGCAATGTTTCACATGTTTCTAATTTCATTTCTAATAATATTGCTGTCAATGGGACGTCAACGACTACCTATTATCTAAGTTTTCAAGGAATTCAATTTTATTTATTTGCACCCATGTAGAGAAAGGTAAGCTCATTAGTTATCAGTAACTTCTTGTTACATTTGTAATATAAAATTATACTTTCTCTCATACTCTTCCTTCAGAATTCAGCCAGGTTGAAACCACATTTTACGTAATTACACACCGTGTACTATGATTAATTCAGTTTTCTTAACAGGTCTGTATCCCAGAGATATATAATCTTTCTACACACTAAATTTTGCAGTCCTCAATCCACCTTCAATATGCATTGCACATTGTTCGTTAAGAAGGAAAAAAAGAGATTTAGCTGAAGTTAAATTTTTCGTTTGAATTAATTATATTATCTTTATTATAACTTTTAATTTTGGTTTATTCATTCCCACCCATAAATTTAAAACATAATTTTTAATCGGATGTCAATTGCAATTGCGAGTGTAACATTTTAGGAAATCTTAATACACTTTATTTTAACAATGTTGATTTATCCATAATCATTTAACCCAAATACAATTAAATAAAAATTACTACCGCAAAATATTAATTTTTATGAAAATGTCGTAATTTTTTACGTATATAAATTTAAATATACAATTTTTCTCCCAGCTGCTTTAACATTCCCGTATACATCACGGATGCGACTTTCTTGATTTAACGTACTTCATACTGCAGGCATATATGCATTATATAGTTAAGGATACACATTCATACATATATACATATAGTTATCAGTTGCTATAAAACATTTTCTGTTGGAAAGTAATGGATTTTTAAACATAAGTTGGTAAAAAGAATGCAGGTGGCATTACTTCGTTCCATATGAAGAAAGTTTTGGTACTACAATTTCCTTATAAAGTGCTGTAGCAAAGCGTAAAAGGTTTATTTCAAATTGACGTAAGCCTCTTTGTTTTATCTTTCTGTTATTGTCTGTTAAATAATTAACTCTAACATTTATGTGATGCCCTCTAAAATCACATACAAATGAAAATGTATAAGATCAGAGAATGTGAAAAAGGGAAGAAGCGCTCAAGAGCAACAACTAACTTCGTGAAGAGTCAGACATAAAATTTTCGCATATTTAACTTATTTATTTATTTTGGATCACAAAGTTGGGAGTGATTTACGGTTGGGAGTCCCCTGGTTTTGTCAGATACTGACGGCTAAAAGTTTTCATTACGCGTTGGATTGATGATAGCGTTTTTTATGTACGGGCCGTTTCACACATACAAAAATTCTCTAGGTTATTCTGTACAAGTATGGTTTTTTGCCATACTTTCGGTCAATATATTTCAAACGTTCTAATATTTTCGGAAGAAAAGAAAATTTTAAATAGGATTGAAGTAAAGAAAACAAAGTGTGTTAGTGTTGGAACAATTAATATTATTTGTCCCCTGATTATAAGCTTTCAGGAGACGAAACGGTTAGTACGCACGCTTTAGGGAAAAAAATACAACAGATTGTCAAACCAGGAAATACTAGGTGTATAAGCAGAATACGTTTAAAAAAATCCCACAACAAAAATTTGCGTAATTAATGGCAAGTCTGATGGGCTAAAAATCACAGACCAAAGAACGAATAAAAAATGTCAACTTGTGTGAAAAAAACCAAATTGAAAAAAAAAACCAAATGTTTAATGTTAAAGGACAGTTACGTGCTTTAAAGATAGTTTATGTAAATACAAAAAATGTGCACAAAAGAGAAAACGAGAAGTAGCTAGGAGAAAACACAAGTATTTATCTTAGAAAGGTAACGATAGAACTAAAATCTGTCGGGATGAGTTGACAAAAACAAAGGTTTTCTAGGAAGCATTAGAAAATAACATAAACTTCCTCTTAATTTAAGACCAAACTAGAAATGTTGCTTACATTTTCCCTACTTTTTTATCCATTTATGCACTGGGAGTCTACATTTTAACTTTCAGCAGTCCTGCGCTTGCTCAGAACTTAATGTGCGTCAATCGGTTAGATATTTTTTTCCTGTACCTATTACGTGTGCATTTGTTTGTGACCGACTTCAGCAAAATTTACAATTTCCTTTCATTAAAAATTTTTTATTCACCGAGAACTTCGTCTCTCCTTATCTGTATTGCCTATTGACTTGCGCAGTAACTTTCCTTTTCCACGCCTGAGTGAGCAACGCTCCAATTTTACCTGTTTCTGAGTTTTCGTTATTTATTCTTATAAAGATAATTTTTTCAAATAAACCAACTTTTAACTCCCTAATGACCACTGAGTATCACAAATAATAAGTACATAATTTATTTTCGTTTCAGAGTCGTACTCTTTATAAACACTGTAATTTTAATACAAACGTTTCTCCAGCTAGCAGTTGTTTATATTCCACCTTGTTCTTAACTATTTTTAACCTTATATATGAAATGTTTTGCTAATTAAAACAATTTTGGTTTATCACAAATAATTGTACGCCGCAAGTCAAGTATATTGTTCGTGGGGCAAAACTACTTCAATTTTACGTACATATCAGTGTTGTTCCAAGCATGTTACAATTGTTTGAAACAACACTAAACAATTTTTGGCTGCAGTTTACTTATAGCTTAAATTTCTAGTAAACAATAAAAGAGGTCTCTTCAGTTGTTGTTTATTAACTACGCCGTATGTGTGCCAGTAGCGTAGCGGGACACTGATGTGTATATCTAACTACAGAGTTAGTTAAACCTTAGATTTACATACATATTCATGTATTATTTTGGTTTCAATCTCAGAGCCCCGTTAGTTCCTTAGCAACCACACACACGCTGAGTGTATTTGTAATGAAACAATATGAGAAATATTAAGTGCTAAATTATAATGGTTCAAAGGCTTATATAAACACTAAAATAATAATAAACTATATTATGAAAATTATCCGTACACACGTGCGAAAGTGTCTTGTAAGAGTTCCTCCCATTGACTGGCCAGTAGCGTCATCCTTGGGGAAAA
>NQII01006850.1:0-32493 GCA_002778355.1 Clitarchus hookeri | reverse complement strand
AGCGTTGTCGTGCTGAAGCACGCAATCATTACCTCCGAACAGGTCTTCTACCGTGGACAAGAGGCAGCCGGTCACAATGTCCTTATAGCATTCCGTCATTGACACGCTCCGTAGTATTGTGGAAGGGCCAAGTCCATTCCACGACGAACACCCGTACACTGTCACCCAACCCCCGCCGAACTTCACAGAGAGGCACCTAGCGTTCATCTAGCATTCTCCACATCCAAACCTTCCCATCGTACTGCCACATTGTAAAGCGTGATTCATCACTGCAAATCACGCGCCTTTAGTCGCCCACACCCCAGTGACGGCGCTCTTTATAACATCGAACGTGGTGCTTCACGCCTGCTGACGAGATGTGTGATTCACAGGTGATGGTATCACATGGTGACGTGTGATGTTTGCATACCACCTTCGTCAATGCTCAACGGTCCCTGTCGGTCATCACACGTGGCCTACCTTGCAGTAGTTTGTTGTGGTGGTGCCTTCTCGTTTCCACTTTATACATCCCCAATGGCCGACTTGGTCGACTTGAGAATTGTGAACATTGCCTTGACATATTACTTACTGATGTGGCAACCATATAACTAAACCACATTCGAAATCAGCGAGCTCCCTTGATTCATCCATGCTGACGGTATTACGTAGTACTGACCAACATTTGTCTCCATTTATAGCGGCAGCAGTCGAATGACCTCTAGGCGTGAGTTTACGCGTACAGATGAGTGTCTGGATACATCTCTGCAGATAATAAAATCACGAAACTTAAAACAATTATATTTCCAACATGTACATCTTTTTTCACAAAACATATCTCGTATGATGATTTAGCTCTAAAAATCTATATTCCTGCATTTCTCGCAAGTAATAGCTATTACATCATTGTTTTCCACAGTTATGATACGTAAATATAAAGATTAGCGATAGACAAAGATTAAAAAATAAACATACTCCAATATAAGCGGAAAACTTCCTTAAATGAAAGTCAGCTAATCCTGATCACAGCACTACTGTATATGACGCATTTTTGTAATGAGGTGGCGTTTCCCTGTAAGTGAAAGAACAATTTACACTTATTTGCACACGATATTCTTGTTAACTATGCGTAAAAAATACTGCGAGTTTTATGTTGCAGTTTTTGAGTAACTCTGAAAGCGTAGATCTAAGGTAGTATATATAATATCTATTTTACGTTCATATATTTATTTAAATAGTGCACTTGGACTTTAGATCTAAGTTAATAAAATGTTTTCTAGCTACAGCCCACATCTTGATTTTTAGCAAATGATTATATGAAGTTTCCTGAATTGGGGCATTCGTCATAGAGCTACAGCAAAAACGACGGCATGTTTATCTAAACTAATTTGTTATTTTATAAACAAATATTAAATTTTAATTACAGGTTTTTTTATATATTAATGCGTAATTATATGTTAGGGCTGTTATGTATAAACTATAACTTTATAGTAAGTAAGTTTATGTGAAATGAGGATATCCAAATAATTACCGAAGTTAGGCGAAGGCTCATTTTCGCAAAAGTCTATCATCTTATCACAATAGGACACAAATATTCCGTGTCCGACAGCTATTTTTTTTCGCAGGAAAGCAACATATCATGTAGGCTAACATGAGCAAGGACTTGGGATACGCCCATTCATGTAGTACCGGCCAACTAATAAGCCAGTTGACCAAACAAAAATGCTCCATTCTGAAGCAGTCATGTGCCCTAATACATGGTACTAACACCGCGTGCTCTTGAAAACACTCATAGTCTGGTCGAAATACTGTCAATGCCAGTACTCTCTGTGCAGGACAGTACCGATGCTGTCTCACCCCACTGCGCCGACCAATCATCGTGAGAGGATTTCCAACACGAGTTTCCGCAGCATACGGAGTATAATCACCATAATTACAAGTGCACCATCAACTAATCAGGCACTATATATAACCTCAGATGAGGCCAACAGATCGTTGCGTGGTACTTACTAAGTTTCCATGGAACTTCGGGATTTACTCCAGAATATCCGTTGGATTCTAAGGGCTACAGAATTTCTTCCTTTTGTATTTTATGACATGGGTACGTGTTTCATAATTTGGTTATAAGATTCCCCATATATTATCCAGGGAAAAATGTGTCCAAGATTAGAGACCGGGTATGGATTGTGGATAGTGTTTCGTGATCTCGGAGGACGGTAATATTGTTTGCATACCATCAACCTTAATAGGGGTTGTCGTTAACCTTCAATTCGGAAGATTTGCAAAAACCAGAAAAATATTAAAAAATATAGGACAAAATAAAAAATCTATGATACTCTGAGAAAGTAAATTTAAATTTCTAGATGTGATAGAATTAGTACCAATAAAAATCGCACAGAATTGCTGATTTACAAACACACATGTATTTATTCCGAAAACGTAACGAAGGCATCTAGTTATATCCAAAAATTCTATAAATGTTTTTTTTTTAGTTGACTTCCAATCAAGTTAACGGAAGCATTTAAAATTTGCGTTACCTTCTTGTACGTAAGGAAAACTCCCTTGCTCTTATATAGAACCACACAATACAGCTCAAGATGCACCTAACATAAGGTGTCTCACTTCAGAGTACATTACTATCCAGTGGTTTCTCTGGCAATATTTTTGTGAACTTACATTTATACGTGGGTAGATTAAAGTATGTTAACCTAAATAACGGCAAATATAGGCCGTTCACGGTAAAGTGAGCACTTTTGAGGCCCTAGATTTTTTTTTACTTTCAGCCATTTTTTATTCTCTAACCACCTTTTTAAATAAATATTGGAATGTTAGTTATCAATACATTGTGTATATTCCAACGCGCTCATAAGTTGACGTCTACGGCTAAAATCAAATATATTTATTGACTTTTATTAAAAATGAGTGGGCTTTAAAAAGTGCTAACTTTACCGTGAATAGCCTATATAAAGATTAAGGAAAAGAGAACATAATGCAAACACTTTTTACTCTTTATTCTTTGGTGTTAATATAAATCTTTTAAATGAAAATTTTATACCTACTGTGGAACGATACGAATAAAAAAATTAGTTTCTAACATTTAAATGGTGATTTGAAACATATTCTCGCTACTCAGTCATCCATAATTCAGAAGTCCTTTCACGGTCGCTTTACAAGTCACATGAGCGTGACGCTGTCTCATTAGAATATTTTGGAATGTTTAACTCTATACGTTCCAATAACCTCTTTCATGTGGCGAAGTCACGTGTGTGGTACTCTGGGGAATGAAACCCGTGTTTCAAAGCAGACATGTTACAGCTATGCTAATGAGATGCTCCTCTCGGATAGTCTTAAAATAAGCGGGTAAAGATACTTTTGCAGACATTCCAGTATAGTTATTTACACATTGTTGTACAGAACGTTCCATACAGTAAGCACAGATTTCGCGAATGTACTAGAGGATGTGTTTGTTTATGTGCGTAGTCTACGTAAACACAAATTGTGTGCACTTTCCTTATTTGTTCACTTTTTTCATATGCACTGAAAATAGTATGTGTGCGTTCCCACGTAAGTACGTAGGACTATTTCCACACAGTAAACCTGGTGTTGTGTTCTGGTTTTCTGGAAAGGAGATTTGGCTCGTAATTTTCTAAGCTTTCCTATTTTGATTAATTAATTTTTGGTGTTTGCTTTTAAAATAATTTTTTAATACCAATTAGGTAACTGTGGAGCGTCCTATATACTAAACTAAAAATAAACTTACTTTATTAATCGAATCATATTTTCACATGCCTTTCCCGGGGTATGAATCCGGGACTCCAGCACCGATATTTTATGTCGTTAATAAGTTCACTTCAGCTAACGGATCGTTTCTTATTTCCTTTCCAGCCCACTCAGAGTAAGTATTTAGTAATGGAATCGGTTCTTATTTCGGAGATGCTGTTGATATGACATAATATGTGGGTGTTGAAATTATATTAACATGAATAATTTGAAATTGAATCGTTAATATACTGTGTAAATGTTAACACTGGAAAAGATTTCAATGTCCTAGAGAGNATGAATAATTTGAAATTGAATCGTTAATATACTGTGTAAATGTTAACACTGGAAAAGATTTCAATGTCCTAGAGAGACTTTTAAAATTGTTATAAAATGAAAATCACGCCGTTAATATAAACTATTCCTTATTTCGTGGTGATTCTAACATATGACTACGATGGCCCTTGCTTCCGAACTCATAAAACTAAATAAAATGCTCGATCAGTAATACGGAGTTCTGTAATTTATGTGGTGTATGAACTGATAGAACTTGGAAATTTTTCTATCTTTTGGTGAGAAATATGAAACACAGAATGTTCGTAGTTTCTTTTCATTTCGCACTCTAAAAGTTCTTTGCGAATGAAAACACATGCGTAGATGTCGCTTAGAAATTTGTGGTTTGGTGTTAGGCACTGGAAAGAAGGTTGGTCACAAACAAAATTGTTGTTTGGCCAATATATGAATTGCAATGATAACCTTACATTGTCATTACAATAGTTCAGCAGTATTAATTTTTCTGGTGAAATCAGTTACCGCATTTTGAAGGTAAAACTGTTACAATGATGAATAACGAGCTTGTTACGTGGTGAAGTAGCATTCAATGTGTTCCATAACGTACAAAAACTATAACGCGCGAAATAAATGTTTCAATGTTTCCTTTGGTACACAGTAGGATTTCATTAGTGAAAAAAAAAAAACCCAATCTCAAAGAAATTATTTTTTTTGCTACGAAGAAAGGCAATGTTGCGATAAAACTAAAATGAATAAAGTAAAATAAAAAAAAAAACAGCAAACTTAAGTTTCTATGACCTTCTCCTTGAATGAAAGCAAAAATTTTTTTACAGTAAAGGAAACAGCCTAAATAATTGTTTTTCTTCGCTATACAGAAATATTTCAATGTTTTTTTTTACAGTGCCGGCTGAAAGTCATTCCAATGTAACTTCAATCTCTCCAGGCAAGTCTTTTAAATGCACGTTTCACCGTAAAAAGGATGAACCTAAGTTTGCTTTACTTTTTTACAACTGAAAGACGTTATGATGAGTCACAGTTAAAACATTTAGAAAATTTTGCAATATGTAAGCTACAATAAAATAGTTTCGTCTCAGACGACACTGCACACATATTTTATAAAAAAATTTATACGAATCTTCGTTAAAAATAACAAAATAATACTTTTTCCCCTCTTTAAATGTGAACCGTGACCTATGTGTATGCACCAGGCGAACGGAATTTTTTGGTGTGGAATTATTTGGTATGTAATTAAGGTACCTAAACAAACTCACACTCCAAATATGATAATATATTTTGGTTCAATCGAAGCGGTCCTTTAAGCCGGCCCTACGCTATAAACCATTTCTGCTACCTTCTGTTGTAACCTTGGGCACAAGAAGGCACACAAGTTTATATAGCAGAAGAGAAGAAAGAATGCATCAGTTTATATCTAAACGTTACCTTAAGTGCTAACAGGGTATTGTAAAAGGCAGGCAAAACCACTCGCAAATGGCAGATATTCTGCAGTTGGCAGGGGTACAAATCCAATCAATTTTATATGTAGGTGCTTTGTGTTACATCAAAAAAGTACGAATATTGTTTTTTTTTCCTGAAGACTGCATTTATTTAAGTTTCTGAGTACGAGTAGTAGACTATAAATGTATGTAAAATGATGTCAGTAACGGCACTGCTAATGTCTAAAAAAAAAAGGTACTCTATTCACATATATTTACAACGGATATATACACGACTAGATAAAACATTATCAAATTACTTTAATATTTATCTTTAACAGGCATAATAAAACATTTTGTGCTTTCCGTAATTAAACGAGCGTTTACGGTCAGAAGGTCAAAAAAAGGCAAAAATATCACAAAATTAAATAACAATACTTTAAAAACTAATCCATTTGATTAGCAAAAACACACGGGCAGCCTGTTACACTATTAAGGTACTTGCGTATTATTGATTATTGACAAACATATTATAGAAATTAACGTTTTCTAAAAATAACATTTATTTTAAACTGCAATAATGCTTCACATAAAATTTCCAAAAAAAATTTGTTCCATGACAGAGATATGAACTCTGAAACCTAAAACTATACTGCGTAAATCCGCACACCAACCCATTTTATTTTTAAAGGTGACGTCCTTGACATGCTGACCAAAAACATTCACCGTACGACACAGCGTGTGTAAAGTTTGACAGCGTGTGTTTGCGACGTTTGACGAACTCTAGTTGGACCGACTAGTTGACAAACTCACAGTTCACACGTACGCAACAGGCAAAGTGATAATCTTCCGTGGAGGAACCACGGCGCGAATTCCTGCCTCTCCGACTACAGGTGAGCCAGCACGCCCCTGAGCTATGAGGGCAGAGCCTCACTGAGCTACACACACAACACGCAAAGTTGCCGTGTAAAATGTTTTATACAACACAGAAACTCATACTTATCACGTATTTTTTAATGTTGTTTTAATCGTTTTATTATGACCAAGGGAGTAAATTGAAACGTTTCTCGTTACTCATGCGTACGCAAAGTTTCATTTTGTTCGTAAATATGTTTTGCAGTGCCCGTATTCTTTTTGGAAACGGACATACACGGCTTGAGATTATTACTCAGCTGTCCGCCATCTTATTAGTCGCAGCTCCGTTGGTATAGCAGAAATTTAGAACACGTTCTATTGCCGTTTCGGGCATGCCCTTGGGTACGGAAACTGTTATACCCGAAGCCAGACCCCTCAGGAAGGGACTGTATTGCAACCTACACGAGAGGCAGAAAATAGCAGAAAATTGGTAGGATAACTGCTACGGAAATGGGCATCGTAGAGGGGGTCGGCTTTAGGACGAGTCGCAGGAGTTCAAGGATAATCTGCTATTCACTTGAGCTCAAGCCTGGATCCGCCCATCTCATTGCAGAAAACTGGCCAGTAACTGTAACAACAGTCACATGTCCCCTGCAAATGGAAGTATTGCGTAAGCCGATCTCATTTTCTCTTCAGAACGTAGAGCCAGTTGGCGATCTTTTAAGGCTGTGTAGATGCATGTGAATGTAGCGCTGATGAAAATGTTTATGCGTTGATGTATGCGCTTATGTTGGTACGATATCTTGTTATATCTGGTTAAATATGAGATCGTCTTAGAAATGCTCTGATTTTGGTTATGTTTAAAAATGCAATAAGTCCTTTTTTTTGTCAAAATTATATTTTATTTTGTATTGAAAAAAAAAACTTAACTCCCGTTTCCGAAATGTTACGAATTAGTGTTATTTTCCCTGCTTATAGGTGTATAGCCAAGAATGTAAATATTTAATAATATACAATAAGCAATTTGCAAAGGTAGGTGAACTGTCTTTCTTTCTTAATGTTAGAAAATATTATTACCTTATATATGTAAATCTAAGGTATTTGATATACAATCCATGCACTTTGATTGGATGCTCGGATCTCAGTAATTTTCTCCTACACCTACGACACCGCATGTTAGACCACGTTCGTTATCGACCATCGCTTGTATTTGCAGTTGATCGAGCGGCATGACTTGCTGTTTGTAGTCCACCCTCAATCCTCTCATCTCCAGCCGTAGCTCGCCAGCGGGATCCGGGACTATTTGCGTGCCGTGCATCGGCTTTCCCATCTCCGTTTGCAGACGCGACCAGCGCCGGGCACACAGTGACGGACCCCGCGCCCCAACACAAACACTCGACGCCGGCACGCGCTGGTCACACGTGCTGCGTCTTTCTTAAACAAACGTGTTACAGCCTCCCTCGCTAAGTCGGTGAGGTTTCGGCTTCTGTGCCGTGCAGCTGTGCACGGAAAGTCTGGAAACGGCTGTAACTCTGGAGAGTTCTAACCACGCGATACCAAGAGTGGTAATCTGGATACTTACAAGTTCGCCAACTTCGTAAGATGAAAGCGACGAGCCAAATACTTTAAATTAAAGTAAGTGTTGTGATTCGATTACCCTCCAGTTACTTGTCATCGTTTGACCAGAGATTCCTTCATTATAACTTAGTATAGATTGTTCACGGTAAACTGAACACTATGTAAGCCCTCCTTAAGAACTACTTGTATGCACGTTGTGTATTCATCCACCGTAGGTAAGTTTAACGTTGTCATGGGCCTGATCATTTTATTCATGCGTTCGTCAAGGGAAACTGTGAAATAATTGAAAATTAAATATTTTGCAGTATTGCTGACTCTTCAACTTGTATGAATTAAAAAAACAGAGAGCAAAGATATAATTTCAGTTTTCACAAATGTTAACTGACACTTTAAATTCAACGACAAAACATGGAACTTTTTTTCCGTACGTCGTTACCAACTTTACTAAGCACTTGTCATTTAGTGTCGCCGTGAAAATAAATAGAGGTATGGAAAGTGACATTTTCCAAAGGTTGATTTCAAAAGTGCTCACCTAATCGCGAACAGCCTTTAGTTAGGTATGACTTAATGACTCGTCAAATGCGAAGTCATAAGAGATGGAACAAATTGTTCAGAGAAGCAGGGGTGGGGAAGGAATCGGTCCTTTCCTGTAGTAAGAAACCATTTCAGCATTCGCCTGGAATGATTGTGGGAAACAATGGAAAACAAAAATCAGGTAGGCTGGACGGTTAATTAAACACGTGACTTCCTGAATGCAAGTCCAGAGGTTTACCAATGTCTCATATCGCTTTGTGTATAATTTAGAACTTGTACGACATTAAGCAACGCTGTAGGAACACAAACTATTTCTACAGTATTGCACATCAACCAAATTTTGAAGTGTAAATCTCACGCCTCTCTTAAAACGAATGATTATAAATTAAATATGGGCACAAATTATACATATCATTCCAATTTGTCGTCGAAAAGTTCTAAAATTTATTGTTTTTGTTTTTAATACAATTACACAACTATTTGAAAGTTATTTTTCTATAGTTTGTACTATTATTACATCAAAAAATTAAAAAGTAACGCTGTGGTCTAGCAAATGCAATTGAATTACTTTTATTCGTGTTTTACCTCGACACAGCGCACAAATGAAACCNGTTTTACCTCGACACAGCGCACAAATGAAACCGTTCGTTCTCTTTCCCTTGCCTGGCCTGCATGTCCTTTCTCCTGAACATTGCTACAAAAACAATTTTCCGCATGCGTCATTCCGCATTAGCTGGACGGTCACGGTTAAAAAGCGCAAGTAGCTTTCTCATTCGCCGCTTTTCGGAGCGTTCCATACACGCGTTCGGCAAGTTTAGCAAGATCGTATTTTGAGTACAGAAACTACCGTGAGATTCAAATGGTTCACAAAATCTAGTACCCGGGAACCTAACTAATTTCATTAGTGGGCATTACCTTCAATCAGTTTTTTTGCTTGCACGTAAAGTCACGTGCATTATGCTTTTTATAAATGACGGGTAATCGGATGTCTACAGGAACGAGGCATTGTGGAAAGGCTTTCATGAGTTCTCGTACTACAAGGTCATAATGTGAACTCGAATGCGTTCCGATAAGAAGTAGGTTTCACGGAACATCGAATGGTTTAATGAAAGTGTGTTTTCGAAATAATTGCTTATTTGGGATATCGTGTTCCATAAACCCTAAAGCTTGAGTGCCAAATTCACTTCGTTGCTGTTGTTCAGCTTTGAATTGACGAGTTAACTGCTGCAGTGTGGCCTGTCCACCCACTGTTACCAACTGAGTCCCTGTCATCGATACGTTGTATGTCACGGCAGTTGTCCGTGGCGGCGGTTGTTTTACCTTAATCCTTGAACTCACGTTACACTCTTGACGAGGTGGCCCATAGAAATACCAGTGCTGGCACTACTTCCGAAATGGAGTGCCACATATGCCTTGCCCCAACGATCTGACCACGATTAAATGCGCTGAGATCTTGATCTTTCCCATTCTGTGCTAAAACGCTCTTCAGGCGGTCAGTATAATGTCTGACGACATCCCGGTTATGATTGGCTAGGCACTTTTCTATTCGATGGGGCAACCACAGCCCCATTTCGCCAACACGGTCGATGTTTCTATTTCAAATGCTCATGAGTGTATTTTGTATCTGCTTATGAGCTTGTATGCTTTATGTTGATCCACAAGCGTATCTTCATAGCTCAAATATGCAGCAAGCAGATTTATTTTGGGCGAAAAATATATTTTTTCCCAGCACATTTTTAAATACAATGACAAAATTACTTTATGGCTACTACAAAATGTTTTGTAAATATACACACAGCCAAGTAATTTGGTGGTGAGTACAAAATATTTTGTCACCACCACAAAATAAATTAGCAAGTACACATACTTCCGCAGCATATAAACACAACTTAAAAAAGTTTATAAAACACGAATATGCTCTGGACACAAAAATATAAATGCTTTCCCGCCAGATTTACTTTAATATTTTAATGTGTTGATGAGAAACTTAAACGCATAAGTTAAGTAACAAATCTCAATATAATAATATATTTGAATAAAGGGGCTGCAAAGTGGGGGGCAAGCGGTTAGCCTGCTTGCCTCCCACTATGGCAAACCGGGTTCAATCCCGGCTGGGTCACTCCCGGATTTTCGCAAGTGGGAATCGTGCCGGACGATGCCACTGGCCGTCAGGTTTTCTTGAGGATGTTCCGTTTTCCTCGCCCTTTCATTTTGGCGTTGCTCCATACTCACCTCCCTTCATCATCATCGGCTCTCAAGACCTCTATGTTAAGAGCCGCCCAGATATATTCACTTAATTACTCTTTGAATAAAATGAAGTGACTGGAGTGAATGACCCACTCTCTCATTCATCAACACGCAGCCAAAACCGCCGGACGCAAAGGCATGAATATTTAATGGTGGCTTCCCCTTAGGGTGCAGGCATCCACTAAAAATGATTTTTTGAAATTCGGCCCACAAAAATGTGAAAAGGGTCAAATATGTTTTCGAGGATTCCCCAATCACTCGTTAACCTGATANTGAAATTCGGCCCACAAAAATGTGAAAAGGGTCAAATATGTTTTCGAGGATTCCCCAATCACTCGTTAACCTGATAAGATATCATTTTTCTCATACCTTTAAATGATTGTCTATATATAATTACAAACAGAATTTTTCAAAATGCAACTCCCTAAGAGGACGAAAATCTATAAACTATTCAATTGCCTACTAACCCGATTATAAATCATTATGTTCTTTGCTTTGAAATTCTACCCACTGAAATACCTAAACATCAGTTTCGTGATTTTTTGAAATACAGCCTGTAAAAGGATGAAGAGAGGTAAAATATATTTTTCGAGAACTCCTAAATTGCTTTTTAACCTGATGAGAATTTGTTATGCTCTTTTTTCTTAAAGGCTTCTTATATAAATACGTAACAATTATTTCAGGTTTTTTTAATAAACTACTAAGGTCATTGAAGATGGCAAAATGTTGTTATGCTCTTTGCTACAAAATAATAACTGTATAAATACCTAACATTTAGTTAAGGATTTTCAAAACTCATTCTCTAAGTTATTTGAATGGGGTTTTAAACGTTGGTAAAGCCGTGGACAGAAAGCTAGTATTATATCAAGTATTTATTTCTTACCAACTTTTAATAACATTCCTACATTTTCTCCGATTAATTGCACATTTACCATGAACTGAACGTTTTATTTTATATGGAACAATTAAGAAAACATTTAATATAACCANCGATTAATTGCACATTTACCATGAACTGAACGTTTTATTTTATATGGAACAATTAAGAAAACATTTAATATAACCAAAATACAAAGTTTTTCAGTTTTAACGGAAGAATAAAACTTTTATGGCACATGATTCGTTCAGGTAATAACCAATTGCATTAAAAAAGTTATTTTTTTAATTTTAAATTTAAATAGNTTTATGGCACATGATTCGTTCAGGTAATAACCAATTGCATTAAAAAAGTTATTTTTTTAATTTTAAATTTAAATAGTTTGTTTATACCATGAATAGTCTAAGAGTATTAATTATTATTTATAATGTGGGGTTGTAATATAGGCTAGGTAGCCGGGTAGATAGAGCCTAGCGTATAGTTGACAGCGAGGTCATTAGAGACGGACATGTACCGTACACTAAGAAGTTCTAATATGGCGTGGAGGCCGGGCCAGTGATTGATAACGCTCGCCTTCCAGCTGACTCAATTAATGAGCACAATGGCGGCGACCAAGTGTTACAAAGCTCTGTAATCATGGAGGTATTATCTCTCTCCCACTCCCTCTCACGGCAGGGTTGCTGAAGGCCCATCGCCAAGGGGCAAGTGGGTCCGCCGCAGTCCTGTAAATTAATTTCCTGTAATTTGGCACCGTACAGCGTCTTCATCCGAGCCATACTGCCGCATCGCCTCGGTCGCATCACTTACCTCAATTTCCAGGAGGATATCTTCCAGCGTCTGGAACGTGTACTAGTCGGGAGACAGTGCCACAGCAGCTTTCACACCGCAGTTCACACAAAAAGTGACTCATTGATTAAGATCAGTTAAATAACATCTACGTAATAAAATAAAAAAATAAGTTTCCGCTGAATGGTGGGTTAGTGAAATCCAGTGTCAAAAGTACCACAATTTAACATTTAAATCATGAAATTCATCGTTTAAACCAACGACTGGGTTCTTTGTATCTCAAATATGGTATTAATCCTGGTTTATAGTAGAATAAAACTTATTTTTTACAATTTCTCACTATTTCCGTTTGTAGCGTGTTAAATATCTATGCATGTGTTATGCAGGAATTTATACTCATGGAAGTCATAACATCTAGGAAATAAATTCTCATTACTCGTCTAAATTCCATTAAAACTGTGTAGACCTGTTTTTTTTTTAAATGTAAATGAGGTAAACTAGTTATATGTTTTAAGATTTCTCGCATTACAGATGATAGGAAGAACNTTAAGTTTCCGCTGAATGGTGGGTTAGTGAAATCCAGTGTCAAAAGTACCACAATTTAACCTTTAAATCATGAAATTCATCGTTTAAACCAACGACTGGTTTCTTTGTATCTCAAATATGGTATTAATCCTGGTTTATAGTAGAATAAAACTTATTTTTTACAATTTCTCACTATTTCCGTTTGTAGCGTGTTAAATATCTATGCATGTGTTATGCAGGAATTTATACACATGGAGGTCATAACATCTAGGAAATAAATTCTCATTACTCGTCTAAATTCCATTAAAACTGTGTAGACCTGTTTTTTTTTAAATGTAAATGAGGTAAACTAGTTATATGTTTTAAGATTTCTCGCATTACAGATGATAGGAAGAACANTTTTTTTTTAAATGTAAATGAGGTAAACTAGTTATATGTTTTAAGATTTCTCGCATTACAGATGATAGGAAGAACACCTTTAATGGTAGAATAAATTTATAATTTGACATTAGCATAGCACGTACCTCAATTAATTTCGCTGTATTCTTGCATGGGATTCGCCGTCCCAAGGCAGTGCCTTGATGTTCTTGGATATAGAGGTCGCTTGTGATAATTACTCCTGTGTAATATCTAAGGTGTTTATCTTATTTATTCAGTGAAGAGGTTCAGAGGCCAGTCTTGGGATGATATTCCGTCGTTTCTCTTTGTGAACATATAAAACCAAATTCAATGCAATACGTAGTGGGGCCTGATTTTCACAAAAGGAGACCCTGTTTAGTTGTTTTTCAAATCAATTTAATGCTGATCCGTTTTCGGAATGATACGTGACATAGACAGGCGTCAACCCGCGAATCATAGACGTTCGGTGCCAGAGCAATGTAGTTAGGAATGGCCAGTCAAAGACCAAACTGTCCTCTGTCAAAACAATGTGGCAAGTAACCAAAATAACAACATGCAGAAGTGTACATGCGACAGCGATGTTAAGCCTGCACGGGACTTTCTCGGAAACCAGGTGTCCTTAGCAATACCTTGTAGTTCATCGTGCTTAACCTTGCCATATAAAGTATTTATACTGATTTGGATGTTTTTCTGCGGGAATAAATAATCTATTTATATTAATGTGAACTTCTCTTACCTAAAAATACAAATTAAAATGTAATAATATTTATTCCAAAAGTTATTTATGATGAAATTATAACTAATTCAGATTTGTAATTAAAATAACTTGTTCTTCGAGGCTAGCAACGTCATTGAGTCAGCTCACACGGTGGTCGCTGTTATTTGTGTAGTTTTTTCTCTGTTTAATTATTGGCACATGTTTGTTGTGTTGACTGAATAAATATGAGGTATATGAAAATCTGATGACAGCGGTAACCAGGAGAGCAGTAAAGTGCAGTCGGACGATTCATCTTTTCCTTCGTTTCCAAACACGTTAAGGGTAGGTCTGCAATAATGCACTGAGACTTCCNGCAGTCGGACGATTCATCTTTTCCTTCGTTTCCAAACACGTTAAGGGTAGGTCTGCAATAATGCACTGAGACTTCCAATACGCTTTATAATTTTCATTCAAACACAACGTTCGGATAAGCTCTTAGCGGGAAAATATCTTTGTGTAATTAATAAAACGATTTTACTGTTGACATTCAGAAAAAAATGTTTACAAACCTATACAATAAAGTAACATCATACATCACCATTTAAAATATTACTTGAAAAAACCTTATTAAAAATAAACAAAATATTATTCCTTCATTAAAAAATATGGCATAGTAAANAAAAATATTACTTGAAAAAACCTTATTAAAAATAAACAAAATATTATTCCTTCATTAAAAAATATGGCATAGTAAATACAGTTATGTTACTTCGGAAGCAAAATGCTCGTCTCTGTGATCAGCTTGTGGTTTTCACTAAAGATAATATTCATTCTTAAAAATATAATTTACTTACCCTATGACTACATGAACGATAAGAAAGTTCTGAACCTACTGCTTGTTGGAAAAGAGAATGAAAACAATGGAAGAGTTCCCGCGATCATCGATTTCACTGAATAACTTAAAAGGTAGAGTTTACTTTTCTGTGTCACCTCTAAAATTTGACGATCCACCAAGACCATAAATTCATATAAATAATAAGCTAGTCTATCCGTTACAAATTGAAGTTTGGACGTAATTTTACAANCACCAAGACCATAAATTCATATAAATAATAAGCTAGTCTATCCGTTACAAATTGAAGTTTGGACGTAATTTTACAATTTATTAAACGTCAGCTCATAACCTAGATGTGATGACCGTAATATTTTTGGATTGGAGATCCAGACTTTTACTAATATTTATATAGCATTTAAGAACCGGGTCATCTCAAACATCAACCAGAGAGAAAATTATCAGTAGGAATTGGCCCAAAAGTTTCTTAACTGAATATCCATAACCTGCAAAACATTTAAAAAATTCCTATCTCACAAAAAGAAAATCTGCGTTTATTATTATGTATCAGTAAAATATTAGTCATTAAAATGACTGTGAAATACGATATCGCAAGTTACGCGATGTGATAAACAAGAATAATTGCAAAATAAAAAACACCTTAGTGCGCATGTAGATTACACTACCATAACAGTGGAGCAATTTGGTTATTTTCTCAGAAGTATCAGCCGTAATTATTTCCCATAATAGTGTGTGTGTGTGTGCGTGTGGTTAAAGAGAAAAAAAAATTGCCAGTAATACAAACAAAACATACATAATAAGAACTTTGAATTTGGCGCAGCTTCACAGTTTTTTTTGTAATTACAATAAAGTATTACAATAGCGTATGTCAAATTAAATGTTTTAGTTAATCATTTATTTCCACTGCAAGATTCGCTAAACAAATCACCACTAACATTCCAACTTTAACGTATTCAAGATTTTAAATACCAAATCAATAAAATAATTTTTTTCTTCGAAATTACGTTGTATTATAATGTATAAGCACTTTTAATAACAACCAAAACGTGAAGAAAATCACATTTACAAGAATTTAATATAAAGACACCTGGTTCGAATATATAGCACCATTCACGGAAATACGCCTGACATCAAAATGCAAAAAAAAAGGAAAAAAACCATTTTCGTTTAACTGACTTTTCTTACAAACTATATTTGACTAGTAAACTAGTGGTTTTTCGTAAAATTTGTAATTGAAAATATACAGGCACAAGTTTTATTGTTTGCCACAAAGAGTCTCATTTGTTGAATAATTTGGATTTTGTTAAATGTCTCAATATAACCGAAAATTGTTCTTACAGTAAATTTATAATTTAGGAAACGTGAGCAGGGATCATAAGGAAAGAATAAAAAATACTCCAACTGCAGAATATATTTTATTTATCTTAAACACATTATAGTCGCACATATGTGAACACAACTAACGTCAAATACACAATTTTTTCTCAATTAACGTTCCAACTGCAGATTTATTCAAAAATATTTTCTCCAGAGTGCACTTAATGATTTTACCTATATTTGTAATCGTATTTTGCAGAAGTTTACCACGGAAATGTTTTCTTTGCCAGCGTAGCCAGATCTGTATTTAACACAATATTTAAAATATAAGTACTGAGATCCAAGAAAAGTAAATACTAAAATTTAAAAAAAAAGTCTTACAACAGTGGTAACAAATTCTGTCGGAAAATGTCAATAAATTGAGTAACACATTTTTTATTATTATCACAGAATTCTTAGCCATGCGTATTAAAACGTTTTAAAGCCACAGTGTTTCCCGACGTTTCGGCGAAAACTATAGTCTCCATCTTTATGACAGAATCTCTTCCGCTCTTGTCCTCCTGCAGCATGCTGACGCTTAATCCGAAACCTCAGAACGGAAAACCTTCAAATTCTATTGCTAATCGTAAAAATGAAACATAGTTGGCGACACTTCTGCACTGTATCATGTACAAGGGCGTCCTGAGAATCACGTGTTTTAACAATGTACCTATACATGTAACCACAATTTATTTACCAAACGGATCAGCACACATTTGATGAGAATGAGTAAATATCAAGATAGGGACGGAAATATATCAAAATTGCATATTTATAGCTAACTAATCTTGTAGTTAGCTATAATTACATTTTAATTCTTTTTGTTTGATAACTCCATTTTGTGACTAGTAACGAGGAAATATATTTAACTTTCATAGCTCTTCCACATTTTCTTTAATTTCTNCCTAGCTCTTCCACATTTTCTTTAATTTCTTTGCAACTATCGGCATTTCAAAACTTTTATCCTTTTTCTACTGTCCCTTTTACGTTCTGTTCCGTGATCACCTTCTGCAGGGAATTNGCGACACTTCTGCACTGTATCATGTACAAGGGCGTCCTGAGAATCACGTGTTTTAACAATGTACCTATACATGTAATGACCATTTATTTACCAAACGGAACAGCACACATTTGATGAGAATGAGTAAATATGAAGATAGGGACGGAAATATATCAAAATTGCTTATTTATAGCTAACTAATCTTGTAGTTAGCTATAATTACATTTTAATTCTTTTTGTTTGATAACTCCATTTTGTGACTAGTAACGAGGAAATATATTTAACTTTCATAGCTCTTCCACATTTTCTTTAATTTCTTTGCAACTATTGGCATTTCAAAACTTTTATCCTTTTTCTACTGTCCCTTTTACGTTCTGTTCCGTGATCACCTTCTGCAGGGAATTNTGGCATTTCAAAACTTTTATCCTTTTTCTACTGTCCCTTTTACGTTCTGTTCCGTGATCACCTTCTGCAGGGAATTTCTACAAAGTATGAAACCCAGCCAAGGGGCTTTGCCCTTTTTTTTTACCATTGTCTTAAAATCCTATTCTTTACTGCCCTCATATAGTCCTTCTGATTCCTCATTCTCCCTATTATTTTACTCCTTCATTCTCTAAAATCATATTAAAATTTTTATAAGTACTTCTCTTCCTTTTTTTTCGTGTCCACTTTTCAGACCCTTTTAAACCCATCGATTGACAAATACTGTTTTAAAAACCACATAAGAAAATGTTGTGCATTTAAAAATTAATATGATAAATTTAATGAAATTAACAGTAGAAATTACAGATTGCATAAAATTTTATTTTGAATTCTAGTAACATCTTACCTATTGGATTCTATTGCCATTCACATGACAAATTGAAATATGTATTTTCATAGTTTCTAAATGCAGTGAATATTTCTTGAATTTCAAAATTTTTGAAGTTGTAGGAATGTTTCGAGAATAAAAAACCGTACTTTACACGAGGGTGGTGGAAGGAATGTGAGTAGGTGTCAGTTTCAAAATTTTTTGTGAGACTATCAACCAACCATACAAATAATCTCATTTTCGCAGGTGATTGTTAATAACGATTTCACATCTCGCTGATTATACTTCACGGCCAGTTTTCCACTCGAATACAATACAACTTCAAAAGTAAAACCTACAATATCGTTCCGTCCTTTGTAATTCTTATTTAACGTGTTAGCTACGTTGTACTACTTCCTTTTGACGTACATTTTGTTTTATTATGGTCTTCGGTTAGCATTGAAAAGCAATTAATTTATATTTGTGCGAGAAATATCCAACTTGTAGAAATTTGTGTGGTGCCATTTCAAGTCATTAAAAATGACCGGATAGTTTTTATTTCATAATCAGGTATCGAAATATACACTTGACTAGTTGAAGAAATTAATCAATTTGACTCACTCTCTAAAAACGAGGAAAAGTAGGACGAGATGAGAAAAACCCTTTAGCTATTTTACTATGACTACGAAATCATGCACAATAAATATCTGGTATTTTAAAACTGGTGAGTTTAAGGAATGTTATGCATAATTTTAATCAGTGGTGGTCCCTGAATTGAATAAAAAAAAGTAACATTTATATCGCAAATTTCTAAAACAATGAAAACAATTAATTAGAGTTTTTACTTGTTTATTATTTTATAATATGTGATTCTTATTTGTACAAATTAGGCAATTTTAATTACTCCAATATCAAATCTAACATCTCACTATCAAAAGAGCTACATGTTAAAATCCTTTTCAAATGTGACTGGGCTTTTAGCCTTGCGGAATGAAAATGGATGGGAGAGGTAACGGGAGTACCTCGAGAAAACACCATTGCTACGCCAATGACCGAACAGTTTACTCTTTATACAGGCCAGCAGTGCGAGGCTTGTACATAACTACTGAACCTACCTTGAGCTCCTTACACGAAACCGAGAATCCAAAATTATGTTATTTAAAATTAATTTTTGCACTAATATAGTTTTCTTGCTTTTGCCCGTAGCATTGTCTTCATAAAGGCCTCATTTAAGTTGCCATTACTGACTATTGCAAAATTTATTTTAAATGTTTCAAAATATATATGACAAAAAAATTGTATAATTATAAAGATTTAAAACATTAAAAAAATGAGAAGTTAATAGTTCTGCTGTTAATTAAAATAATGTAAATCAAAATAATTGAGAATAATAGGGTTAAAAGATTACGCTTAATACCAATAACTGGGACGAGCTTATTTGGCAAATTTTTTGTCATATCTACGATATATCGACAAAAAGTCTGTATTTGCCATTAATTGGACGATATTCAATGCGCCATTGTTGATAGCTGTATGAAAGTACAGGGCTACATCACTTAATCGGTTAACATACCTTGTAGAACCAATCAATCACTGCGAGGTGCATATAAGCAGCAATATTTCCATGTTCTTGCATTTTCTTCGAAACTACGATATTGCATACAAATATTATGTCATGGAATATCGCTGTTTTTATGTGAGCACTACTAGTAGGGAATTAGTCCTCCGTTAGTTTTTTGCCGGTTCTCGTTCTGTCATCTGATGAATTTTTCCGCTTTTGTTTTTTGAAGGGTTCTTTCAAAGGGAGTAAGTGATTAAACGAAAAAGTAGCATATTTAGGACATACACCAGAGCAGACTTATTTGTACAGTACTGGGAACTCAGAAAATCTGCTGTGGTTTTCTGAGTTGTGACATATATTTTTTGTGCATAAAATAGTCCCCGTTTATACAAACTTTCGTCTGGTCTTTAATTGTTTTGACATTTAAAGTAATTTTCATCACTTTCTCATTGTTCGATATCTTAATTACTTGCTCTGGTGTTTGTATTATATTCTAACTATAATTCCTTTCCCTGTGCGTTTTTTGCATGCACAATGAAAATAGCTCAACGTGACTTGTATTTTATGTATTTTATGTTAAAATATGTTGTTTATTTTATTTATAACAAAAGCTTTTCACAAGCTTATGATTCAAATAATATTCCATTGAATAGTTTATTTCGTTTTTACGTCGTTGGACATTCCACAGAAAAACAAATAAACTTGTAAGCTTACGGTTACTCACGTAATGTGTGTAAAGGATAAGGGAAAATCTGTTTCCTCTAGTTTGCTGTGGTCTGGTAAACTTCGCTGGTATTCTCAAAAAGCATTTCTGGAATTTCCTACTCAATTATCCCAAATTTAAGGTATGTCAGCATGCTGCAAGTAAATGAAAACACTTGGCATTTATCTAACACTCCATATTTGAGGAAGGTAACTCCGAACACGACAGACGATTAATCATCTCTCACTTTCACTATTACTGAAGTAAACGTGGCTCATATCGATCCTATACGATGTGCCAGGTTTGTTCAGTGTTCAAAATAATAATGATGAAGTGGCCATAAGTACACACAATTAATTTATTTCTAATTTACTTGTAATTGATTTGATTGTATCTATTGCGTATAGAAAATGCTATATCTCCGAATTCATTCGGAATTCGACAAGAATTCGTACTAAATATTTCCTCGTTTCGTTGCGTTCTATCGTCTTTTAAAATACTGAAGATTATTCTAAAATCTTTGTAATTTGCAGTGTTTTCATACAACTACTTCTTGTTATATGATCGAATTAAATATAACAATGTAAACACTGTAATTAATATCTTCTTCTTTGTCATAAATGGGATAATATTAAACTTGAAATCACGGAAAGACTCTTTTTAGGGAAATAATTGGAAGATATTTTGAAATGAATTCAATCAATAATCTGTTTTATTTTCATTTATTAATTTTATAATTGTGTGCAAAGACAATTTATGTATACATCATATACTATATGTATAGACTGTTTACTGTAAAGTGAGCACTTTTGAAAGCCCTGCTAAAGATCTACTTCTATGCACATTGTGTATCCTTCCGCCTTATATAAAGATAACATTGCCATGGGCCTCGTCACTTTATTCATGCGTTGGTCAAGTGAAATTGTAAAATTATTATTAAAGTAAATATTTTATAAATCTGCGCATTTTTACACTTCGATGGATTAAAAAACCAGAAAGAAAAATTAAGAATTAAAGTTATTACAAATTATTACCTAACACTTTTTATTCTACGATATGATGAAGAACTACTTTCTATCCATCATTATCAGCTTTTCTGGTGCACCCGTTAAAATATATGCAGGTATGGGCAGTGAATTTTTTCTAAGGTTGATTTCAATAGTGCTCATTTTATCGTGAACAGTCTTTATGTTAATTTATTGCTATGTTACTATATTGGTATACCGCTTCAAATTTTCTCAGCACTGATATTTTAGAAACTGCGTTCGATTATTTCTAGCATTACTTGCTTAAGTGCTTCATATCCTCTCTAAAATCTACTTGAAAGTGAAAAAATGCAAGCTAAGTTTTTCTATTGCTGTGATAGAGGAAACCAAACTTATTGCGTCAGTTATCATCGCCTTAATTAATTTACATTTTTATCAGAGAAATACCGCCTATTCAAAATTCACTTAAAAAATGCTACTGATTTAAAATAAGTTTCGTAGCCTTAGAAAAACCATGTCTCGGAGCAGTTTAATTCACAGGAAATCAGAAGAAATCGTGACTGAAACTGTAGAACTAAGATTGATTGATTTGATCGTTTTGTTTCCAGAGATACAAGTAGAGAGTTTTCAATTTTATTTTCATTCTAATTTAACTGTTTGGTAAAATCACTATAATGTTTGAATTTTAAGAGTACTATAATCGATTCCAGATCAAATGATTCCTTTTTATATTTGTTCAAATTTAAAATCAGTTTCTAGACATATTGTTAGTTTACTATAATATGTTAGAAGTATAGGTTTGAAAATGGGAAGAAAGGGCCAACGAGGCCATTTATTTCCAATTCTAATGATTATAAAATTTTAATTATTAAAAGCATCAATAATCGCTAATTATATCTTGCATTTAATTTAGTTACTTAAATGCTTAGTAGTCTGACTGAAGATCTATAACACTAACTAACAAATATTATGTCATGAGTCATATGAGAAATAATGTTTTAAATTGTTTATCCCTTGCTACTCTCGTAGGCAAACATCTGAAATATATGTATTTTGTTAGCGGCGATTTCGTATAAAATGCGTCAGCTGTGGAAGGTGATAACTATAATTCAAATTCTTTTAGAGTTATCAAAAATCTGACATATGTGGATAAGGAAAAGACCGACCTATTTTCGTATTCCTCCTTTGTCTTGGAAGACCTGGCGTGGAAACATTTTGGTGAAAGATGCTTCCGCATATTTTATGGGTCTCTTGGGAGAGACAATTTTTCGAGCTGGAAATCCCTAACACCGTTTCTCTCCCAAATATATTTACATTTATCTTAGGAATGAAACGCTTGAGATTATTATAGAGGGAAACCAAAACCGTTTTAAAAATTATAGTTAATAATTGTAATTTTAAACTTATTTAATAAAATGAATGAAACCAGGTATATAAAGTAACCTTATATTCTGCGTTGTTTAATTTAAACTATTTTTGTTGTTATTATTTTATGTAGAACTCTTAGTGGCTGCACACTGGCATATGTGTTAATTTGTCCTAGGAAAGCTACAATCTTGTATTACCCTTTCCTAATTTTTTTTTTCTTCAAATCATCATATATTATAACACCATTTTAGAACCTTATATTAGGCCTACTGTCATTTATTTATTTATTCTTTAATTGTCCATAACGTTTAATGTTAATTTAAGTGACAATAGGATCAAAAATAATTTTTGAAATTTGCTATAAGAATTATTTCAGTAACCTTGAATATAATAGAAAAAGGATACAAGGAGCCAGGTTATTTAAAATGTTGGTTCTCTTTACAAGGAAAAATTTTGTTAATTACAGAATACTACTTTAATAATTGACTGACTTCCTTAATAATATTACCCATGTTTCAAAACTATGTATGATAAGTTTTTTCTTTAGAGACTATACATTAGCACAGCATATTGTGATCTGACAATCTTTTCTGGAGAAAGAGGAACGAAAATTCGTAACGTGGTTCAAAAATTAATTATTTGTACGCAAAATAACTAAAACTTCCAAGTAAACCGAGAAATGAATCAATGACACATAAACTACTTACACCAAACAGAAGTAAAATTTGGCTCTACTTTGTTTACCTGCAGAATTGTAAACGTCACTGTAATGTGGTGGCTATGAACCACTAAATAGAATTTACTCGAATAAAAATAAAAATGGCCACATAAATGTTATAAGGCACAGGAGGAAATACGATGAGCACTATTGTACTTTTGCAAATTTTTTCACGCGTTACATTTTGGTCAGCACGTTAAACTCTATTCTGTTTCAGGTTAACATCATTCAATCACACGGAAATACATTTTAAATGATTGTGTAATGGATGAGTTCATTATGGCACTGCCAAAGTTTGTCAAAGGTCCAGATCCGTGTCAAATGCTGTGTAGGCCGACCTCTTACCTCGCGAAATTGCTAAATACGAAGAGACATGGAACTTCGCCGCGAACATTCTGAAAAAGGCTGTAGATAACGAACACCATGCGTTCTCTGAACGTTCCACAAGAACGTATTATTTCTGAAGTCGTGTATCTCTATTTTTTAAAATTGTCAAGTGTTGGATATTGTTTCCTACGTTTTTTGCGCATTTAATTTTTTGGTTTTCGTTGTGACATGAAATATTAGTTTGAAATAACTACAATAATGGTAAGAATTTTTTTATCGGAATTGTATAAATAAAAATACAGGAATTTTAAATTTATGTAAATTTTTTCTACAAATCTCAAAATGGCTAAAAATTAATATGTTGGGCTTTAACTCAAAATTGTAGTCTATTACATCAGAATACCATGATAATATTTTCTATGAACTATTTTATGCGGTTGGCCCGTATTTCTGTTTTGACTTGGGACATAAATTTTAATAAAAAATACCCAGAATTAAACCCTTACCTCAGGTAAACCAAGTGTCGGATTTGGAATATCAAGATAATCTCGGCAACGCCCAAATAAAGTGAACTTGGGGAGTTGTACGAGCTTAAACTAGGACGAATGTTGTTCCAAATGGAATTTGTCAGATGTGGACAGTGAGGTAACTAATTTTCCTATTGTCAAACGTCGATCATGTCAAGATGAACGAAGGACATGAATGGATGTAACTTCAGACGGGACGTGCACATATATTAATTGGTCACAGACGTTTGTAGACGTGCATGTACTGATGTGTACTGGCTACGGAGTCACCGAAATCAACCTGCAGCTCCTTTATCGATATCCGAGATCCACAAATTCATGCAATTTTCTCCAGAAGTGAGAACTTTCATCTGCCAAATACAATTAAAAACGCGACTTACATCGGTACGCTTTTCCAATCGTTAAGTCACAAACGTAGTTATTCTGGGGACTAGACAAGGTGCATATAATTAGTTGTTTTGGTAAGCAATTATACTCTATTTGAGCGTCAGCTCCTAAAGCCCGCATATGCAAAATAATTTGAATTCCTCACGTTGACGTTTGCTGAGGTAACAGAATTGAATTTCGATGTTATTTACTGCAGTTTTACACACCAGTCACTTGAAACTAGTGTTGACAGTTGACGCTGTTCAGATTCAACCAGATATTATTCTACTGCCACACTACTGTCGCAGATGCAGTCCTAATTACCATAATTATTGTAGTTGATTTTCACCCTTCAAATGGCCGAACGTAAACATTCAATCGTGGTCTGCACGGTCAGAATGTTATTATATTTGTGCTCCTAGTTAAATATCACGTCAAGAGTAGTTTGAATAGTAATAACACGCCGTAATCACATCAAAATTGGATCTGCGAGCTGTCTATAACTGTATATACGCAGCTAGCCTATGCGAAATATTACGCGCAAAAGGCGGTTCAAAGATTTCCCATCCCAGTTTTCCTGGTTCATCAGCGTGATGCAGTTAAGGTTGACACAACACGTTTTAATTAATTAATTATATATATATATATATATAATTGGTATCATAATATCCGTGAATTCACAGAACGTGTCCACAAATTTGCAAGTATGTTTTTTTTAATCTACTATTTTTACAAAGAGGTAACAAAAAAAAGTTTTACTTTCGTTATGTAGGCAATTTCCTGTATATAAAAACGACTATGAGCAAAATAAAAAATTTTGTCCGGTAGCGGGATTTGAACTCTGAAAAAAAATTTCGGTAGTCGAAAACATAATCCACTTACGAGATGTAATGCTGTAAAAACGGAATTTAAATTGAGTGATGTATATACCTATTGGTTTCTAGTCAGTGCTAGAGTGTGTGAGATTTTCCAATTTTTTTTATTTCAGGTTTACAAACAGAAGTAAGAAAAATTGTTTTATTTTCGTTATGTTCTTCATTGTGCATAACAAAGATATTAAAAAAATTTCAATATTCAGTCCTGTAGTGGGATTTGAACAAAAATCAAAAAATTTACGATCAATAACTCAAAATACTTGCCTACCACACATTCAGAAGAAGTATTTCGTAAATGTGGATTTTACATGAAAGTGACGAACGCAACTATATTTTTTTCATGTCGTGTTAGATAGCTTGCTATATTTGCGGTTTATAAAATGCGGTAACAAATATATTGTGACAGTTTCGTCCTGTAGCAGAATTTGAACAAAAATCAACGTACAGGCACTCCATGAGTGGTTCACCAATCACCTACTACTATTTTACACGTAGTAGTATTGTGAATATGGGATTTTATAAACTTCAGGTAACATCGGCATTGTTCGTCTCTTAGAATCAAAGCCATAAGAATACGAAGAGCTTACGTATTTTATATTTACGGAGGTCATTTCCTTTATCTGTCATTACGAAGTGCCTTTGTGTAAATTAACTCTACATTTCCGTAAAAGTTACGTAAATCCTTAGAAATTTCTGACAGTTCAAAACTAACTTCTTAAGTTTGTAAAGAAACAAATAATTTTCCTGGAAATTATTACTATAAATATTAATCACAAAATTTTGAATAATGCTTTAAGATTATTAAATTTCAATGCATTCCGGGTACAAATATTATGAGAAGATTCGTTTTGGAAGCTGAGGTAGAATGCATAATACGGCATGTGACTAGGGACAGGAACATTTTGCGTTTTAAGTGACCTGCAGTGGAGTGGAGAGATTTGGAAGGCTCTTATTAACAGCGCGATCTTAAGAGCCGATTAAGTGAGTAGTTGAATTGACACCACTTTTCTGCGTATATTGGAAATTCAGCATTCTGTTCATTGGCTGCTGCCCCAGTTTGTAACCCGTTTTACCTTGGATCAGGTGGCATGGGGTTCGATGCGTTTTTCTCGCAGGCCTGTTATTGGCTCAACGTGTACCTAAGAATGTCATATAAACTGTGATCCGACTGTAAACATAACAGACACGTAGAGCTTTTCGAAGTATAGCTTTTCCTAAAATGTATTCGCAAAATTTTGCAGTCCTTAGCATGATTATTAACTTGCGCACTTCTGTCTTGCACTAAGTTAAAACATATTGCTTATTTCAGTCCTTTTTTTAATGTATACATCCAATTGCAATTGTTGTGTTACATTGCTCTCTGTGTGTTTATGAATGCTACGTAATTTGCCGTTCATAAGATGACGTACCAGGCTTGATGTGTGGAGTGTAAAGAGTTCGTGTGTATTGAAAGTGGTCAACTATCCGCGGACGCTGGCCTAAATGGCAACCAGATGTGAAACTTTCGTAAGTCAGAAGTAGCGAGCAAACTTTGACGAGATCGGAAGCTGGGGAATGAGGATGAGCAGCGCGGCGGCCCAGAAGAGATGACGTCAGCGCTCCTGCCGGCCGATAAGGAGTGTCGCGAAAGATCAAGCTAGCGAAGCGCGCCTCTCGTTATCGCGGGCGGGTCGTGCGCATGCGTCGAGTTCGTGAATCAGCGCTATTGGCGAGGAGGCGTGCGCATAGGGAGGACTGCGGTTGGACGGTGGACCACAGCCAGAAAGGAGTGTGGGTCTGGTCCTGGGGCCTATGCTCGACTTTTCATTCGTGTACGAATCGTCCGCCTTACCGTTATAATTACGCTTTTGCTATGCTTGGAACACTCCTCACACCTTCGTATGCGAGCTTTGTATACGAACCCGCTACTTGTCTAGTGGCGGGCACTCGAATTGAGATTCTCGTATGCGAACAAGGAAAATAAGGAAAAGGAAAAATTCTTGGCAACAGCATATTCCTAAAAAATACTCGCAAACGTTTATAACGAAGAAAAATTTGTAATCAATACATTTTATACTTATTATGTATCAATAGTAATTAAATAACGTACATGAATTCATTGATGCACATAAGTATTCATTAAAAAAACAGATTTAAATTTTTAAAACTATATATTTAGCTTAATTTTGAATGAGGACTTATTGTGAAGCATGTTAAAACATGATTGACTTAAAACAAAAGGAAATGTACTTTTACTTTTTATGTAAATCCAAAATATAAAGAAAACCTTCGTAAACATAAGCATAATAATAAATAAAAAGTCTTGTTATTTACTGAAACTTGAACAACATTAACAAATTGTCACGTAGAGATTACTTTTGCACTGTATACACTCGTTTTATCACACGTTTTAAACCCATTTTTTGATGTTGTATGTCTCTGCATTAAAGTCTAGTAAAACTACTTTTCAAGGCATTAGTTACATTTTATCGTAAGTTTGGATTTGGTATCGATATTATAAACACTTTATTTAAGTCTACAAGTGTATGAAATACTTCACATTAACTTAAAAAAAGTTATAAAGTTAGCTTTATAAATAAACTTATTATATTCCTCTCCCTAATATCGTCGTTTTATGGGCCTTACATAAATTAAAAAATTTTTTTATTGCTAAAATATTATCAAGTCTGTGGTAGTTAACTCAGTAAGTAGAGTTACTAAATTTTCCGTATTAAACACTATAAGGGTAGACTGTTTTTTCTTTTATGAATCAGACCTACAAATTACAGTAGACTACTAAACGACAGTCCATACTAACGTGCTGATTGCTGAAGCAGTATAGATTGCTGAATATTTTTAGCCGACTATTATTGCAATGTAAATATTTAACGTTTTATATAGCTTTGGTGCATCTATTTGGTACTTGTTTGCTGTACCTAACTGCATGCACAGCAAACTAAATATAGCATCAATATATTAAGTGGAGTAATTATGAGCAATGAAATTATGTCTTTAAAAGCTACAGCTATTTTGGGCATTTATACGTGATTGATACAAATATAAAAAAAAAATTGTCTCATTCGATTGAGATTCTAACAGGAAAATTTTGTTCAAAAGNTTATACAAATATTTTTAAAAAATTGTCTCATTCGATTGAGATTCTAACAGGAAAATTTTGTCTAAAACCCGCTACCTTACTCGTTGCTCTACTGCACCCTTAGACGGTTTAGGAATAAAAACCTGAAAATATAGAAAGTTAACCCTATATATGAATATTTCACGTTTATGCTACTCCTTTTCATGTTTGGTTCTTTCGGTCACATTAAATCCTTTACCTTTAAAAGAAGATGTATTATTCACCTTGATAAACTGTTTTCAACTAATAGTTTACAGTCAAGGTGGCCATTTGCAAATTCGCCATTTTAGTGGCCAAGGCTTTTCAACTCAAGTGCTCATTTCGTATGCAATCTCTAGCGAGTGTATTATATTGGTTTCTGGAAAGCAGAATTTTTATGCGAAAATGATTATTCGAATTTGTTAGAATTCGAGCTCTCGAGCTGTNATTATATTGGTTTCTGGAAAGCAGAATTCTTATGCGAAAATGATTATTCGAATTTGTTCGAATTCGAGCTCTCGAGCTGTTTTTTCGAACATGGGCCCCAAGAAATCCTATGGTGCAATGGGCGCAGTCGAGACACAGGGAACGTACTTAGAATTAAGATGTAAAAATGCGCTGATGCAGCGAACTCCATTCTCACACACCTGGTATCGTACTCGCCAGCAGGCAGCCCAGCCAATAGGAAACTTTTAACAACATGCAGCTGCCAATCAGTCAGACACAAGGCCCTGTCTCAGAGCTTCGCGCCAGCCAGTAAGAGATGTGGTACGCCACATAAAATTAACCACCTTGGCATTTTGTCTGTGTGAGGAGGCTGATACAATGGAAATCTTAAGCATTGAGCAATAAGCAGCACAACTTTAAAAGTTTTCCGTTGCCTTGGCAGAAATCTGAGTATACACAACGAAATTGCAACTTCTTATGCTCAAGTTTCACAGGAGAAAAAAAAATAGGAAAGTAGACAAATCAATATAAATTTTATTTTTCCTCAATCGTAAAAAAAAACATGCAATTAAATAAACAAATATTTATATTTTGATTTTCAGCGACCTGCATTCTAGAGTTATTTTTGTTGACTTGGTACTACAATCAATTGTAGACTTCAAAAATACTTTTTAATGAAATCTCTTTCATGTTCATTTCAAATAACACACTCTAAAATGCCTTTCTTTTAGCCGAATATAGCCAGAAAAACTGTTAGTGGTTAAGTAAAATTTCCGAGTATAACGCTTCCATTAAAGCTTACTTTCTTTAACTTGATGAACCCCTTAGTTAAACACTGTGCGGCGAAGGAGCGCGAGGCCGAGCGGCGCCTGAGGGAGTGTCGGGTAGGGGGGCAAGGTGACGTCAGCACTCGGGCCAGCCGATAAGAACCGTCGCGAAGGTTCGCGCGGCGCCGCGCGCCTCGCGTTATCGCGGTGCGGCTGGTGCGCGCGTGTCGAGCTCGTAAATCAGCGCTAATGGTGGTGGAAGCGCGCGCGGGGAGGACTGCGGAGGGACCGCGGCCAGGAAGGAGTGTCGGGCCTCGCTCAGAAAGCCCCGGGCTCGATGGGCGCGGTCCAGGCGTGGTCGAGCACCGCTTAATTACCTCCATTGAGCCCGCCGTTATTAGCTGCGCCTCCACTGCAGCTGACAAGACGCCTACCGGGCTCGCTCATCCTGCTTCACTACGTCGTTTTACAACACGGGAAACACTGCCGTTTACGTACCTGCTCGTATGTAGCTCGTTCTCCGTTAAATCGACAGCTCCCAGCTATGTACGTGCCTGCCTATTATAAAAAATTTTACATCCTGAAAATCAATGCATCGAAAAAGTCATACTTCGAAACTGACAGAATCAATTATAAGTTGCTGTTACGTTAAATATGTGCACTTCTTATCGGCTTGTGATTGTAAAATGTGCCTAAAACCCAAACTAATAAAAGCAGAACCAAATTTAGCTCCGAATATTTTAACGTCGCACATTTAACGAGATTTTAACACTGAATTATTTTTACTAATAGGCTACCAACCCTAACAACGCATTTACGTTACAAATGTGCATATACGCGCAGGTGTACGTGTTTACTTTATGTGTGATAATATATTTGAAGTTGGATTAATTATTTATTAAGCTCTTTCTTAGTTGCCTTAAACACATTTTTTAAATTCAATTTTAAAAACCTTTCTTGGCTTTAACTTTACAATATTGAACGTCAAAGTTTCTGACAGTCTCAGGAGTGTTGGACAACCAGTTGCGCAATTTACATCCACGTTTTAATTCATTAAATTATTATGAAATATGTTTAAATGATGCGTGTTAATTATATAAGCAGCATTTCCTATAAACCTTTTCTCTTTCTTGCACGTTGTTATTTTATAAGATGCAATTTTTCTATTTCGTTGTTTAGTGTGTTTAATTATGACTTCATTTCTGGCACTTGCGTTTCTTTCTGGATATCTCATATGGAAATAAAAAAACAAAAGCAGCTGAAATCATTAAAAATTTTATGATACCAAATCCAGTGTATGAAAACGAACGAAATGGCAGACTCAACACACCTGAGTAAATGATTTAATAGAGTGCAACCTACTACGAAGATTTACAGACCGCTCATAAGGAAACGTTTTAGGTAAACAGATTTAACTAGCATTGATAACATGTCCAGCGCACGAGTTAAAAATTATTTTAATATCCCTGGAAACAGTGATGTTTCAATAACAGTACGAAAAGTTAAATCTGCAATACATTATTAACATTCACAAAATCATTTTAAAGGGCAATTTTTGTGCATTTAAATTGTTGCAGGTTTCGAAATCTGAAGGAATTCTTTATTTTTCCCTACATTCTTTAAAAGTGCGCGTATTTCTGCGGTAAGCTCACAAATATAGCCCAATAATAAATATTCACGTTTGCTTTGATTAAAGTACGTTACTAAAATAACAATCTTACAGTTTGTATCTAATCACAGTATTTGTAAAGGCGATATTCTAAACTTTGCGTATCCTTGAACTTTTTTTTTTCTGGCGCCGATTGCGGTATTCTAATTTCTTTGATAATTTACAACTAGTCGAAGTACAAATCCATTTATAAATTAAAATTTTAATATTTTCAAAGTTCCTCTTATAATAACGTAACATTTTTTTAATTCGCAGTCTTAACAGCAACATATTTTTTAGTTCAGAATCAAGACAAAAAGTAGCTAATTTTCTTTATATTAACAGTCACGACAGTTTAACGTTTTTTCAGAATCTTCCCATGTTGTTGTGTGAATCTAATATGCCAATATTTAGCACAACTGGTTACACCTTCCATCTGGGAGTTAAGCAGTGTTATTCCCTTGCAGCTGAGCAACACAAGATAAGACTATGTAGCTTTTACCTCTTGTTGGATTGTGTCCACCAGTTTTCTAATGTTATACATTATGTTTTCCTGTATTTATTGTTGTGAAATAATGTTTAACATTACACGAATTAAAAGATAATTGAAAAAATACGTTAATGTGCGTTTAGAGGTTATGCCAAAAGTTTGTAACAATTCTACGCTCAGAAAATACTTCTGAGCAGTTTTGGTGCCGCTTATTTTAGAAACGACAGAGTAAGTAATTTTGATTTTACACACAGAGGCGTAACTTAGAGCTCGTCGAACCCCCAATGCTTTGACGAGGGGAGAGGGGAAAACCCGAAGCGTAGGGGGGTTGCAAATATTGGATAAATATGTGTGCTTATCTTAAAATGTGCGCAGAATACAGAACATGTCCAATCACGCAACAAGCATTTTACGTAGTATGGTGTATTACTGGCGTTATTTTCTCACTTCCGATTTCTCATGTCCTTTCACATTTACCGGTAGTAGAATAAGATGGCGATCATAGACAACAAATGCTTCCGGACTAAAAGGGGACACTGCATCTGAAGAGTTCAACAAACATTTATTACACTTTTTTTGGGTAATATTTGTGATTTCTTATACAAGATAAGGAAAGTTCTTTTTTACTTTGTACTTAAGTCTTTTGAACAATGATAAACA